>CABHPR010146638.1:13810-64942 GCA_902168415.1 Peromyscus melanophrys
ACACACACACACACACACACACACACACACACACACACACACACACATACACACAATATAATAGAAAGACAAATGGAGGGTGAAAACGATCAATGTACATTGTATTGTATGGATGGAATTCTCAAAGAATTAATTATAGTGTTTTTGATAATAAAATCATTCCCCCACACACATTTGAGAATCACTTTTATCCAAAAAATAGCATGTATAAGTGAACATTGATATTAACTGAAATTCTTGTGCATTTTAGGGGCGAAGTACAATACGGTAGTGTGGTCGATTGTACATGTAATGATAAACTTTGAACCACAATCATGAGCACAGAGTATAATGATGAATCTAAGCAGAAGTGTTGTTCTCATCTGTGCAAGCTCAGTCAGCACAATAATAATTGTCAGTCTCAAAATAAGATTTTGTACTGAACATTCACCTGAAATTCTCCAGATACTTTTGCCAGAAATCTTCACATTTTCTCATATGTTCAAACCTCAGAGATATGGCATTCATATAAATATGTGTAGTTTCAGCATGGTAGGAAAAACAGAAAGATCCTTGACAAAAATATGAGTCAGTAAAAGTATAAGAAAACTATTTAGGATGAATATTGGCTCCATGATATAGAGCTCTGCTTATTGAATGGAGCGACTTCTCATTTGTATTTAATGATAGCTAGTGTTGTAGCTACAGCATTCTAGAGAATACTACAACATTGAAGTTGGTCATGCTAAGTCAATAGAAAAAAAAAGAGTCCCAAGAAAAGGTGCAAGATTCAGAGATCCACTCATTTACACATTTAGTAGTCCCATAAAAGTATATACAAAAGTGCCTAGTACAGACCTATGCAGGCCCTGTGCATATTGCTTCAGTCTCTGTGAATTCATATGAGCTTTGCTCAGATGTTTTAGAGAGCCTTGATCTGTTGTCCTCTGTCCCCTCTGCCTCCCATTCTCCTGCCTCCTTTTCTATCTAGGGCTGTGTGTTCCAAGGTCTCTCTTTCTGTGTAATGTCTGACTGTGAGTCTCTCTATTTTTCCTGATCTGCTGCAAGAGGAAGCCTCTCTGATTTTGGCTGAACAAGGTGCCAATTTATGAATATAACACAATGTCATTAGAAAACATTTTAATGTTGTTACCCTTTATTAGATCCTTGGTCTCTAAGTTGTCTAGACTGTGGTTCTTGGTCGCCCAGTGTCAGGTATCAGACACTGGTTGGATACTCCCACAAAGTTTCGCTGTCATTGCCTTAGCATTTTTTTTCAGGGAAAACAGATTGTAGAATCAAGGTTTTGTGTTTGGGTTGGTCTTTATCTTTTGCTAGCCTGCTGAGTATCTTTCCATATCATAGACACTGGAACATGGAGGTGAAGGTTCTACGAAAGTACCAACTTGACTTCTCCATGGTCAATGAGTTGTGTGGTGTGGCTGTTATATTCAGCAATGGAGCTTTGCTTTCAGTTTGTGCAGAGCTATCTGTTGCCTTGGCTACACACTGGATTGTTTGGGGATTTCCAGGGGACGCTTTTTGCCAATAACCTGTGGTGAAATATTGTGTCCCCTCAATATATTGTGGACCCTAATAAGCTTATCTGAGGATCAGAGGAAAAAGCCAGCCACTATAGTAAACATAGAAGTCAGGCAATGGTAGCACACACCTTTAATCCTATCACTCAGGAGGCGGAGATCCATCCAGATACCTGTGAGTTCAAGTCCACACTGGGAACAGAGCCAGCCATGGTGGCACACATTTTTAAGCCAAGTACTAATCATAGAGGTCTGGAGGTCTGTACAGACAGACGGGAAGTGATATAGCTGGGTAGAGAGAGGAAGTGAAATGGCAGAACAGAAACACATATAAGTGTGGGTATACAGGAAGTAGGTCCTTTTGGAGGCTGAGTAGTCGATAAGTTGAAGTTGACTATGACTTGTCCTATTCCACTCATGTCCCAGTTTTTACCCCAATATCTGGCTCTGTTATTTTTTTTATTAATAAGACCATTTAGCAATTCATCTTACATAACTCAATTTGTTAAAACACAGTTCCAGCACTGGAACTTTGTTTGATGACAAGAGATAGCCAGAAGGGGTTCGGTCTCCCTCATTATTTGGAGATTTCATTAAGATCACCTTCATATATTTTAGGAAGTCTACCTGTGATAGATTTGCATACTGCCCCTGCCCTTCAATTCTGTCTTTCCCCTCATTTTTCCCTTATTCCCATCTCTCCTTCCCTTGCTAACTGATCCTCCAATTCTTGTCCACATCTCCTTATTCCCAACCCCACCCCTGCTCCTTTCCACCAATTCAATCTATGTCAACTGTTATTTTCATTTTTGAGAATGCTTTTTCCTTTCTTAATAAGACATATCTATTTTGATCCCAGACTCAAATTAAAAGGCTTGTTCTTTTATCCTCCTAGAAGCTGCTATGAAATTCATCTAATCTATACTATGTTTTTTTTTGCTTGCTTGTTTTTCTTAAAAGCCAATGTAATTGTCCTCATGCTTCCTTCTGAGATCATTTCTATAATATTTTAATAATGATAATAATAACCTGAGAAGGGAACCTTAGTTTCCCCAAATACATCACCACTATGCACTACTTAAGACCGTACATTTTAAAAACAAGGCTTATAATATTTAATTAAATGATAAGTAACCAAATATGTTGTAAATCACCTGAGTTGTTTTATATTTATACAGATTCTTACTTCAATGAGTCAACAAAAAGCATTTCCTTGGCCTGAATATACTCCATTGAGATATTCAAATGCTGCCTTATCTCTCTAAGCAAAGACATCTTTCTCTAAGGCATCTTCCATAGAAGATTCTTTCTACAAACTCACCACAGGCAAGATTGTTTCATCTTTTCTTTGAGCCACATATAATTTTTAAAATTTTATAAATATATAAAAATATATTGCTTATACTGATATAATTATACAATTATAGTTTGTATGATTTTATATTTTATAATTTTACTACTTCCTTTGTTTATTATTTGGGATTCAGGCTTCTTGAATGCTGGAACACCTTTGTCAATTGTATTCTTGGCATCAATAATACTGTCACAAACAATGCTCAATACATATTTGTGATTATGACCTGTTAATATTGTTGTGGAATTAGTAATCATAGTAGTACCTGAAGAGCTACCACCAATTATCACTATATAATAAGACTATAAGGAAAGATCATTTGCATATTAAATTAAATTTCCAAGAAGGATATAAAAACAAATATGTCTAGTATTTATAATAGCACCAATGAGCCCCAAATTGAATGGAATTAGTCTTTAACAGTTACAACTATATTTACATTTCAGGAAGTAATTTAGTTTCATCAAAGGCAGATGGATATGCCCTATTAAACTAATTTACACATTTAAGTTACATCAATTATACTGTTTTTCTTTAGCTTGTGAATTTTTTATCACAATGTCATTTAACTATTTTAAACATAAATCTTGCTGTGATCTCTATTCCTTAGAGTTATCATTCTTAAATGACTGCATACTAAAAAATTCACAAACTAAATAGAAAAGTAAAAAGAAAGAAAAAATAAAATATCAGTAAGTCCTATGGATTATAAATAGTTATTGTAAACATTTTTATCACAGGACAATAAACATAGAAATTAATAGCAAATCCTTAAGTAATGTGCACTAACTAATTTAAAAACTCTACATGAAAAACATTTAAGACAAAAATGGAGCATACATCAAAATAGCAGGAAGGATTGTAAAAGATTGTTTACATACTAATGGTAGAGTTATAGGGCAAAATGTCTGGGTTCAGAATCCCAAGAGATAGGAGAAGGAGCAGAAAAATAGGATTCAGTAACTTAGAGTGTTTCTGAGTCACTTTGATGAGCTTAAGGTTTAAGTAGTGAAAAAGATGAGGCAGGCAGTGAGAGAGGTATGCATGGTTAAATAGGCTTCTTCAAAGTGGAGTGTGGTCTGGTTGATCATTACCTCAGTTGCAATTCTGTAAATTCTCTAAAAAATTTTTTATTGCATTAAGGCAACATAACAAGATATCATCGTAGAGGGAAATCATCACCCTTCAATCACTAGATTGTGACACATCTAATTATGTCAGACAAGAAACATTTTGAGAGGTCATGATTCTGTACTTTGGTTAAAGAACATTGACCTTTGACTTAATGTGCCTTGATAATGTCATATAAGGGTGGAAGGAGGTTATATGCATAAAGAATTGGCAATTCCTCACTTATGTAGTTCATTCCAAACCTTGAACACTATGGCTATAGGTAATAGTAGTAGTTGTTGTTATTATGTTCCTCATCTTCTTCATCTTTATTCATTTCTTCCTCTCTTCCTTCTTCTGCTCCTCCACCTCCTATTCCCCCTTTTCCTTTCTCTTCTCATTAGCTTTATCCCTCATCTAATTGAACACAATATTACCACTTTGCCTGGAATCAGTGAATAGTTCAGCAGCAAAGAATTTTGTAGGCTGGAGGGTGTGCTTCATTTTTTTTTTTACTCCTATGTATACACAAGCATGTGTACATAAACATGACAATGTGTGTGTATGTGTGGGGGAGGGGTGAGAGAGAGGAGTATGGGTGTTTGTGTATGGATTTGTGGGCATGTTTGCATGGTTTTTTTCCTGCTTATTTCTAAAGGATTTTTGAAAAATCTTTAGATTTCATAGAGAAAATTAGAAAACTATGTTATTTTCTATTGGTAAGATTCTTTAACTTTTGAAAGATAAAAGTTCCCTGGTAGATTCTTTTATCTAAAAAGGATGTAAGGACTCTCTTAAAAACTTTTTTACAAGTTTTTTTAATGAAAATACTATTATGTTATCCCCCTTTGCCTTTCCTTCCTCTAACACCTTTCATTCCCAATAACCTTGCTGACTTTCAAATTACTGGCCCTCTTTACTTTAATTGTTATTGTTATACATGGGAATAAATGCATAAATATATAAAAACAACGTGTTGAGTCTGTTCAGTGTTGCTTGTATGTATAAGATTCCAGAGATTACCACTTGGAATTGGGTAGTCAATTAGGGGGCGCCCACATAGATGCAACTTGAAAGACCCTAACCCTTCAGGCTTATACCCCCAAGCCTCAGGAAATGAGAAACTTTAAGCACCAGGAAATGAGAAACTAAAAATCTAGTTCCCAGGGCAAGCTGACCACCCCTGCAACAATATAACAATGTAAAGAGATTTCTGTTAAGAGATGTGCTCAACTGTGACTGAGATAGTTTGCAAATGTTCCAGGAAGGACCACTGTGACCTTTGTGTAGGCTCCACTCCCCCCCCAATACCCCCCTTGAGGTTGCCGTGACTGTACCCATTGTACCCACTCTGTGATCACTCTGTGATTGTATGGGAATTGTAATCTTGTGACTTGTGTGGGTTTTTCCTTTAAAAGTACCTATGTGACTATGGTAAGATGCGACTCTTGTTCTTTGAGCAGAGTCTGCCTGACTGTATACAGCCATAATAAAAACCTCTTGCTATGCATCAAGTGGACTGGAGTATGGGTTCTAGGGGCGCCCACTCAGGACCCTAAACTTTGGGGTCCAACATTGGAGGTTCCACCGAGATTTTGGGGTGCCCCCTGGACCCCCACTCTGCCAGTTGGAGATAAAAACGAGCTCAATCTATGTTTTATGTTGTTATGTCCTTGTCTTGTGTCTGGTTGATTTGGCTTCTGTATTCTGTGCCTGCATGGGGTGCGTGGGCAGATCTGGGACCTGTGTGTGGGGGCAGACGTGCCCAGATGTCCCCGGGTCCCCCCTCTGGAGGTTTCCTCTGGAGTGGTCTGGAGGAAGGAGGCAGACATAGTGTCTCTCCTTTGGGGTGGGGGGAGCGAGGCTGCATGCTGTTCCCGGCCAGGCCACTCCCATCTGAGGGGAATGAGGCTGCAGGCTGTTCAAGGCCGCTCCCATCTGAATCAGTGCTTTCGGGTTTTGTGGCCAAATCACCACCACGCGGATTGTGTCTGTGTGTCTGTCCTTGTCCTCTTTGTGTTTTTTTGGAGTCTGTCTTTTGCCTTTATCTCTCTCTCTCCATATGGGGCACCAACTAACTACCCCCTTAAGTTTGACTTTAGATAACTGAAGAGATATGCTCGCCCGGACTAACAATGCCTTGGCCGGCCTTTGAGGTTGGCTGGCCAGGGGACGGGACTTTTTTTTCTTTTTTTTCTTTTTTTTTTTTTTTGGTTTTTCGAGACAGGGTTTCTCTGTGTAGCTTTGCACCTCTCCTGGAGCTCACTTGGTAGTCCAGGCTGGCCTCGAACTCACAGAGATCCGCCTGCCTCTGCCTCCCGAGTGCTGGGATTAAAGGCGTGCGCCACCAACGCCCGGCTTGGGGATTGGATTTTTAACGTTGATTGATGTCATTTTTGCAGGTGCCTGGGTGAAGCCTGTTTCTCACTGCTTCGCCTGCCCCAGCAACGATGGGGCTCAGACTCCCACCTCTTCCTTCTCAAACTCCCCTTGCTTCCTCCCTTTACCCTCTTAAGGAAAAGGAACACCCTAGTCCTTCCAGAAGACCGGAGAGATGGAATCACCCCCCTTGCGCTGGTAAGGGGCATAAGGGGCACAGGAAAAAAATCCTCCAAAAAACGGCTCCGGATGAGAACTCTCTCTCGGCTGAAACCACTCTCCCACCAGGATCCCTCCTCCTCCCCCAGGCAGCTGCCTTGGCTCCTCCATGATAGGGCTGGGAGGAGAGGAGACATGGAGACATCCCAGGTCCAGCAGCCACTGCCAGCCATGTTGTCACCACCCCCCCAACAGCCTGAGTGCTGTGCTCCTGCTGCAGCAGGACTTGTGCTCCCGGCGGGCGGGAGCTAAAACCTGCTCAGGATCTGGCTCCAAGAATGGAATGTCACTCCCTATATGAATCTGTGGTACAATGCTGATACAAATTTAGATTTCTAGAAATCACAAGAAAGACCTTGATATGAAAGGTTATAAAAGGCCAGTAAACTGTTAGGGTTTCTTATACCTGCAAATACTGAATTTGAAAGTTAATTCTGGTTGGTTTTCATCTTAAAAATGGCTATATATATATATATATATATATATATATATATATACATACATACAGGTATAGGACCTGGAAATGTAAGCAAGCTTTAACTGTATGTATGTATGTAACTTGGATCCAACTGTATGTATGTATGCAAGTAATTGTAGCTAGAGTTTTCTTGCCTGGCCCACGGTCAGGATAAATCTCTTTCACCTGCCAGTCCCACAGCCACTCAGACCCAACCAAGTAAACACAGAGACTTATATTGCTTACAAACTGTATGGCCGTGGCAAGCTTCTTGCTAACTGTCCTTATATCTTAAATTAATCCATGTCCATAAATCTATACCTTGCCACATGGCTCGTGGCTTACCGGCGTCTTCACATGCTGCTTGTCCTGGCAGCGTCTGGCAGCGTCTCCCTCCACCTTCCTGTTCTTTTTATTCTCTCTGTTAGTCCCGCCTATACTTCCTGCCTAGCCACTGGCCAATCAGTGTTTTATTAGCAACACATTTGCCATACAGATCATCCCACAGCAAGTAATTATTGTTTTTTAAAAAAAATATGTAACACCTAAGTACTTATGTCTCTACCAAGTGTTCAACAGCAAGCTTCCACACAGGAATATACCTTGCTCTGACAGCTAAACTTTGTAATTTAAGATTTACCCATGTAAAATGATAATGATTTTAAAGACATAAAGGGATCATAGGAAAGAGCTGAGGTTTGCAAATATATGGCAGGACTAGAGTTCCAAAAAGAGTCTGGTTGCAATGATGGACTTTAGCAGTTTTAAAATTGCCAGTGTCAGGTGATGATCACCGGAAGCACCAGCCATAATAAAATAGAACAGTCAGGCTCTGTATATGCTGCAAAAAGTAGGGTCAAAGAAATCATCCAAGTCTCTAAATAAAGGAACCAGAAAGATTATGATGATGCCATGTTTTCTCCCCCTTAAAGTAAAAAAAAAGGTACTTTATTGTTGATATTACAGAAGACATTTGAGAGATCTTAATCTTTTAAGAACAGTTTTTATACTTAAAAACCAATGACTTGGAAATGTTTCTCCTTACCCAAGGTACATTCAGGCTTAAAAATCTCTGTAGCCTCCTTGTATTTGCTAAGGCTGATACATATATATGTCTTATATTGATATTTTGTTTTGGTTTCTTTACTGAACCTGTATTTGATGCTAGAAGAGCTTCAACTTAAAAGCATTGTTTTTAATAGTCATAAATCAAGTTTCTTTTTAATTGTAGTCAGGATGAGTAAGTACTGATGTAATATTACAGGGCTGAGTTTGCTCATTTACTCAGTCCCTTCCATATGTTTTCAGGGTTGAGCTTGAAACAAGTAACTAGAAACAAAGTTTGTCTATTCAGATACCTGGATAGCCCTCATACTTCAGAGATCTGCAGAATATGGCATTTAAATGTTGATCTAAAAGTTTATTATATCAGACAGGCTTCCAGATCCTAGCAGTGACCCAAGGTCTCTGAAGAAGATTACATACGAGGCACCACAACGTCTATGCCTGGATTATGAAAACACTGACCACAGGACAAGATGCCCCAATGCAACGCCTGCCACCAGGCCCCAGGCCAGACTGTGGACAAGCAGTAGGACACTGGAATTGCACTCTTTTGTTGGGACTCAAAGGTATGAGTCTACTTCTGCTGTTTTCCTGGTCAAGGTCAGTCTACCATTTCCCTATTCCACAGGAAAAATACGTTGCCTTATGGGCCTGATGGCAAAAGAAGATTGATGCTGTTCTGACTGGTGCCTCCAATGCTATGGAGACCTGGGTAGGGATTGGTCCCTGTAATTTATGGGATTGGAAGCTTCTTGGTCTGCACTCAGATATAGTTTATCCTTCTCAGATCTCTGACAGTACTGATGGCTAGGCTAGCTCTAACTTTGTCAGCATGGCAGCATCAGACAACCAGATCCTTCTACAAGGCCATAGCTAGCTTGTTAGCTCACTTTTAAGAAAATGTTCTAAGATATAAAAGTTTAAATAAATCATAAAGGTTCAGATATGAGTCTAAAATGAGATATGTTTCAGATTACTCTCCTGTTCTATGATTCAGAGCTTAACATTTAGGAGTCCTGATGAGCTGGTAAAACAATGAATACTTACTGTTCAGTCACAAGCTCAACATTTTGGATTTCTTTTGGATGTCATCTAAATATATCTAAATGTAAACCTAAAAGTGCTTCTCACCAGGCCAAAAATCTCTGTCCAATTGATACCTGGCTTTCTGGACAGAAGAAAAAATGCCCAAATCTACAGTTCTTGTTGGAACTCAAAGGTATGAGTCCACTTCTGCTGTTTTACAGATACTCATTACCTGCTTTGTCTACAGATTGGTAATACTAATGTATCTAAAACTTTCATGTCATTTTATAAGTAGGCCTCAAAGGATCAAAAGAGTCATAAAAACCTAGACCCATTTCACAGAGGTCGAAAGGACCCCAGATAAGTATTCCTGAAGATGGTATTTTTCCTCTCTCCTGGTCTTGGGACTACTGCTTTTCCCATTATTAAGGGTATGAACCTAAGGGTTCCAAATAAGTTCAAAAATTTTAACTTCTGTTCCTAGTTTAAATTTGCCCAGCACTCGGGAGGCAGAGCCAGGCGGATCTCTGTGAGTTCGAGGCCAGCCTGGGCTACCAAGTGAGCTCCAGGGAAGGCGCAAAGCTACACAGAGAAACCCTGTCTCGAAAAACCAAAAAAAAAAAAAAAAATTGTCTCAACAGATTTCTACTTGGCTGACAGACACCTTCAAGTTTCAGTTCCTGACTCCACTGTTCCAGACAACTGTGGGCTCCGGACTTGCTAGAGGCTAATGTGGACCAGCCGAGCTAACATGATTCTTCTCTGTCCCTATGGGGTCAGGCCGCTATATGCTACTGACAAATGCCCCCTTGTCTAGTCTTTGACTAGCTTTCCAGCCTTGGGGGGGGGGCTGATAATGGCACCCCAATGCCAGCTTGAAGCAGTTCCAGAAGAGAATACGTTATCCCATGTTCCCTGTTCAGAAAAGGCTGGAATGCTGGATCAAAAGAAAACTCCCTGGCATAGAGACAAGATGGCTAACTATGCATGGCCATTACAGGCCATGAGTTACTAGAATAGGCCACGAGTTACTAAATTCCAGAAACTAGGAAATGTAATGCCATAATTTTAAGATTAAAATTTGCCAAAAAGAAAATGGGGGAATGAAAGACCCCAACCCTTCAGGCTTACACCCCCAAGCCTCAGGAAATGAGAAACTTTAAGCACCAGGAAATGAGAAACTAAAAATCTAGTTCCCAGGGCAAGCTGACCACCCCTGCAACAATATAACAATGTAAAGAGATTTCTGTTAAGAGATGTGCTCAACTGTGACTGAGATAGTTTGCAAATGTTCCAGGAAGGACCACTGTGACCTTTGTGTAGGCTCCACTCCCCCCCCAATACCCCCCTTGAGGTTGCCGTGACTGTACCCATTGTACCCACTCTGTGATCACTCTGTGATTGTATGGGAATTGTAATCTTGTGACTTGTGTGGGTTTTTCCTTTAAAAGTACCTATGTGACTATGGTAAGATGCGACTCTTGATCTTTGAGCAGAGTCTGCCTGACTGTATACAGCCGTAATAAAAACCTCTTGCTATTGCATCAACTGGACTGGAGTCTGGGTTCTTGGGGCGCCCACTCAGGACCCTAAACTTTGGGGTCCAACACAACTAATTCTACGACTCTCAGCAGTCCTTAGTTTCATGTAGTAAGAATGATGTAAAATTATCTAGATATGGGACCCCATGAGATTTTCCTCTTCCAAAGTAGCATTATCTATTGATTTTGTTAGTCTTTGGGTCTTGCTTAAGCACCCATAATGCCAAGGTATCATGTGTATAGTGTCCCCTCATTTCTAGGATACACAATCTCACAGTTTAATTCCTTGTCTCTGGATTTCTTTGTTGTTATTGTTTAAGAAATTTTTATTCATTTACATACCAACCACAAGTCCCCGACTCATCCCTCCTGCTCCCTACAGCCTTCTCCCCACCACCTTACCCATCCCTCATCCCCTCCTCCAAAAGGGTAAGGGCTCCCATGAGGAGTCAGCAAAGCCTGGTACATTCAGTTGAGGCAGGACCAAGGCCACTTCCCCTGCATCAAGACTGAGCAAGCCATCCCATAATATGGAATGGGCTCCAGAAAGCCAGCTCATGCACCAGGAATAGTTCCTGATCCCACTGCCAGGGGCCCCTCAAACAGACCAAGCTACACAACTGTATGCCTTATGCATAGTCTGCCTAGTCTGGTCCCATTCGGGCTCCACAGCTGTCGCTCTAAAGTTCCTGAGTTCTTATGAGCTTGGTTCAGTTGTCTCTGTAGATTTCCCCATCATAATCTTGACACCCATTGCTCATGTAATCCCTCTTTCTTCTCTTTGACTGAACTCCTGGAGCTTGGCCTGGTGCTTAGCTGTGGATCTCTGCATCTCTGGATCTTATGATTGTTCCACTCCTTCTGTGACATAGGTGCCAGAATTGTATTATAGGTATATCTGTTGAGGCTGGGATCCTGAAGATCAGTTTTTCTCTGCATTTTAAGCAAGTATAGTTTTCTGTAACTGTCTCCTTCTGTAAGGTGAATCTTATTTGATAAGGGATGAAATTTACATTTATCTGTGGGTATAAGAATAAGAATTTAGAATGCAGTTAAGAATATGCTGGTTTAGGAAAGTGGCAGTATTTAGTTTTCTTCTAAAATTCATGACCCCACTATCTATGGGTAATTGGCTACGTTTTCCTTACCAGTTATGATTTCTTTGCTGTTGAGTAGGCCATAATCCCAATTATATAGCTATTGGTTAGTGCCTAGATATTAGTGACACCATTCAGCTATCAAGGATATCTTGTCGTGCTGGTCATTGTTGTGTCCATAGGCATAACAGCTGGATAGGACTGTGGATTGCTTATCTTCCTTGGCATTTTGCATAGAACCTTCTTTTTCTATGACAGGTAGACCTCAGGTAGGAAGCATTGGGGTCAGATAGAACTCAATTCCAATTTTTTAGTTCTGTGTCCGAAGTGCATGATGTCCTCAGCAATAAGAACTTATCTTCAATAATTGAGAGGTAACAATGGGCAACAGCAATAGCCTACATTGTTTTGGGAGTCTCTTGAATTCCACTGACCAAAAACTCCAAAGGGGGATTCTTATGCCTAGTATTGTGATCTTTATTAGATAATTTATGACTCTTGAGGATACCATGTCAATCTAAGTGGCATAAATTCATTTAAAATATATGGACATATATTCATATGTATTATACATGATTTTTGATAAATAAAAATAATTTCTTATGACTTTTTTCAAACATTCTTACTATTAGTTTTCCCCTCATAATTGTTTCTTCTTCAGTTGACCTCTCTTCCTCTTCCCAACTAAAGACCTCCATTTTTTCCCATTTTTTTCTTCAGACATGCTACTTTGGAAGGACATAGTCTCACAGGGCCCTGCCTCTAGATATGTTTATATAACTCTTACTTTAGGAAACTAAGGACTACTGAGAGAGGAAGAATAATGGATCCTATTATTATACTCCATTCTTGCTCTTTTCTCCCACATAGTAGTCACTTTTGATTTTTCTGCTTTCTGCACACACACACACGAGTCAGGATGACATCATCACACACATGATGCTGTTTGTGGAGGCATGCTCAATGCTGTGAGAACATGCTGAGAATTTTATCAATATGCTTTTTATTATAAATAGGTTTTTTTAATATATTATGATTAAAATTATTTCCCCCAACTCTTTGTAAGTTCTCTCCACTTTCCCTACCTCCAAGTCCAGACCCTTTGTTTCTCTCTCATTAGAATACTAAATAATTTTTTAGTTTTTATATAACTCTCATATACCACAGTATTCTATAAGTGTGAGTTGTTATAAGACACACACAGAATTATGGTTGAGGTCCAAATAAGAGAGGGAATAGGACAAACGCTTTAGACATGATAACTTGAAGCAGGATGAGAAGGTGGGGGGTGGGGGTGGGGCAATGAGGAGTGGGGGTGGGGTTGGTGGGCATTTCACAAAGCCTACCCCACCTACTGTTATGAATACAAGCTTCATTTCTACTTCTCTGTCATTCACTGCTGGGGTTAATGACACACACTGATGTTTCAAGTTTTGTTTTGTTTTGTTTTTTTCTGAGTGGTGGTGATTTAAAATAATATTTTAATCCACAAAGAAATAGGGCAAATAAAGAATACTGAGAACAGGAGAATTGTCTTCCTCAGGGATAAGACCTCTCATTTTTTATCCCATATCACATGGTCAGCCCTGAAATCATATACACACTGGCAATGCTAAATGGACTCAGTAGGTTACTTTTGTGCATTTACACAGAAATACATATTTATATATGTAACAATAAAAATTAAAGGAGACTGTAAATGTGAAGGGAGTAAGGGTGGTATGTAAGGGGTTGGAAAGAGGAAGGGTGAGGGTCAATGAAATAATAATAGATACATTATATACATTTATGCTATATATTATGCATTTTATATAATTATATTTTTATAACTTATATATTTAGTTATTGTATTGTATATATAATATATATAATTGTACCATAAGTGTTTTCTACTTGGAATTTAAAAAAAAATCTAAAAAAAACCAGAAAGGTATTTATTTTTATTTTTTTGAGGAAGTTGTCAAAGTGAATTAAGTTGTAATGAAGAGTCTAGCAAGTCCCAGAAATCAAAAACAATGATCACAGTGAAAACAAATTGCTGGTAGTAATCTAGAGACCATGAAGTATTTCAAATATCCAGAGAGCAGTGGAGGGTGGATGTGCCTAAATTTGTGAGTCCAGCTCCAGTGCAGTGAATCTTGTGGATCATACATAAAACTCCAGATTGAATATTTACCCTGCAGATCTGTGCCTGTGTTTGGAGTCCTCTCACCTCCATGTTTTCCTTCTCTTTACTTACATTGAAAACTCTTGTCTGAAAGGAACAAATCCTTCAGGAAAAGTGAAGGCAGCGTCTCTTTCCTTTTTGTCAGCACCACCAGCTCTAATCACTGCGTCTAGTTTGGCCAACAGAGAATGCAAATCTGTCACTCATGAGCAACACATGGCTCTGTTCCCTAAAACAGACAATAGGAAATAAGGTCCCAGATTGACATTTTCAAAACAGACAAGTCAATGCTCTTTAGGACTTTGAAAATCCCAGTTTCTCATTCTGATTTGTTAATTCTTTTCATATCTTGAATCAAATTTGAAGGAAAAACAGGTGAAATGGGGTTATTATTGAGAAAACATGGTCATATGTGTATATTCTTGTTTATAATACGTGTTTCTGCACTTAATTCAGAGAAATAAACATAAACAGAAGTACAGGATTTCCCACCACATTATGTGTAGTATGTCCCATCACATCAGCTTAGGACACTCCTTCTTCAGGTCTAATGTGAATGACAAATCCACATCTGCATAAACCAGACTGAGAGCAACAGCTGAAAACAGAATCTTCTTGCCATCCCTCCTGCTCAGAAGCCCTGACTAGGACAACTGTTCAGAGGCTGCATTGTTTACACTCCTGTGCTCTGGTTGGCACCTTGGATTCATGTTTCCATGGTGATGTTTACTAAGGAGATTAGTATTATGACATGGCTGCAGTTCAAGTTTTCTGAGGGAGGGACAAAGGTTACTTTTCCTGGAGGGCAACAGCCATTCCTATAGGCTGCCTCTGGCAGGTGGGTGAGTGTCCCCCCAGAACCACCCACCCTGTACACATAAGGGAAACACTAATTGGATTTAATGAGTAAGAAAAAAAAATCATGAGTTGAGAGGAAGATGGAAGATATTGGGGGTGGGGGAGCTAAAGGGAGAAGGGTAAGTTGATATGACCATGAAACACGAAATACCTATATAGAATCTTAAAAATATTTTTAAAACACCCCTTCCATAAAAAAAAGACATTGCTAACTGAGTAGAAATTTGCAAATTCCTTATAAATTCCTCCATTTATGACGATGAGATTATCTTAATTATCTTTTTGATGTTCAGTGGTTGTCTTAGTCACTGTTTTGTTGCTATGAAGAAACAGCATGAACAAGGCAACTATTATAAGAAAAAGCATTTAACTGGGGTTTTGCTTACAGTTTCAGAGGTTGGGGAGCATGGCACAGGTATGATGCTGGAGCAATAGCTGAGAACTACATCCTAATTCACAGGCAAGGAAAGAGAGAGGGGTGAAGGAAGGAGGGAGGGAGGAGAGAGAGAGAGAGAGAGAGAGAGAGAGAGAGAGAGAGAGAGACAGAGAGAGAGAGAGAGAGAGAGAGAGAGAGAGAGAGAGAGAGAGAGACAGAGAGAGACAGAGACAGAGACAGAGACACAGAGACAGACAGAAAGAAAAAGAAAAAGAGAGAGAAAGAAAGAAAGAAAGAAAGAAAGAAAGAAAGAAAGAAAGAAAGAAAGAAAGAAAGAAAGAAAGAAAGAAAAAAGAAACACTGGGCCAGGTTCATTAGAATGTCTTTTATTTTTGAAATAGATTTTGTTCTGTCTTTTTGATAGATTTTTTCACATTTCTCAAAAAGCTTAAGTAAAATCTTTTAACATGGTTCATGACATTCAAAGGAACAGAAACAACACTAGGAGTTCCATTTTCAATTCTCTTTTGTTTTTTAACATCAGCTGTATTGACAGTGAGCAAATCCCCTGAAATCTGAAGAGAAAAGATGACATGGAAATTGTGAGTAATTATTTCACCCTAATCAGTGTCACCCTAATCAGTTTGCTAGTAAAAGTACAAAAGACTCAACACATATGTATTGTAGCAGAAGACAAGAGGATACAACAAACAATATCTGAAAGTTTCATATTCCACAAAATGGAACCTTGGAGAAATGCAGATTTCTCAATGCATGTGATTTATGGAATTTAAAGAGAAAAATAAAGTCATCTGAAGAGATTTATTACAAGCATTTCAATTAAACTCACAATTTACTGTCTTAATACAAAGAAAATCCCAGGACCATATGTGGTCACTGCTGAATTCCATTCAACTTTGAAGGAAGATCTACTCCCAAAACTTCTCAAAACATTCCACAAAGTGGGAAGGAAGGTTCATTTCCAAACTCAGCCTATGATGATGATATTATCCTGAAGTCAAAACCAGATACAGACAAAGTCAAACCAGATACAGGCCACTGTCATTGATAAACATAGTAGGAAAAATTCTCAATGAAATACTTGCAAACCAAATTCAATAAAACACATTAAAATCATGCTTCATAATTAAGATAGCTTAATCCCATGGGAGATGGGAGCAAAGCTTTTTCAACACTGGCAAGCTGATCAATTTAGCACACACACACAGTGTAAATATTATTAACAGAAATAACATAGTCATTTTTGTAGGTGTAGAAAACACATTTGACAAAGATCTCAGATGACTTACATGTGCACTGAAAATAAAAAACAACTGTTGGGTACCTTTGGCAGTAGCTACCCATAGTCTCTACTCAACACAAACCACACTGAATATAGAAACTCATAGTAGTTGGTTCATCCTAGTGGTGCTCATTCTTCTCATTCCCTTTCCTCTGCTGAAGCTCACAGCAGTCCTGCTATTGGAAAGAATGTGAAATGTTGATGGTCCTTGTTATAATATTTTCGAGGAAAGTGACAAACCAGTAGTGTGTCATGTGATCTATGTCTTCTCCCTATAACCTTATTGGATAGAAAGTGCTGAACTTGACATTTGATTATTTACTACTAAGATGAGTATTAAGTTACGGTGATAGTATTCCTCCTAAATGGTCATACACTATCTAAGAAAAACTCTAGTGACAAACATGAGACATTGCCCTTCAAGTCATTGGTTAGAGGTATCTTACACACTCTTAAGCAATATTGGCTGTTGATAAATCGACATTGCCAATGATTGTCACCATGAACTTGAAGGTGAGACTCTTGTTGAAAAAGTTTGCATATAACACTTAGAGGCACTGAGCTAGAACTGACCTGGAAGCTTCTTCCTTGAAGGCCAGCTTCCATACTATCTTAAGGTGCTATGCAAGTACCCAAGGGAGCAAAACTTTCAATAGTATTACCCAGCTGTAAAGCCAATGAGTCACCACAATGACCAGAATGACAAGATGTTTCCAAAGGTACAACAGCGTTACTTATATTTTGGGGGCAACCAACAGCTTTCTAATTGGACTTATGATCCATTCAATAATAATTTTGTAATTAATTAGTATATTTACATAATTCCCTACTGCAACTCCAAATATGCTTCTGTCTCCCCTCCCCCTCTCAAATTCATTATCTCTATTTTTTTTTTTTTTTTGGTTTTTCGAGACAGGGTTTCTCTGTGTAGCTTTGCGCCTTTCCTGGAGCTCACTTGGTAGCCCAGGCTGGCCTCGAACTCACAGAGATCCGCCTGCCTCTGCCTCCCGAGTACTGGGATTAAAGGCGTGCACCACCAACACCCGGCTTCATTATTTCTATTTTAATCATTGTTTCTCTCACATACATACATATATGTGTGTATGTGCATGTGACTAAATGCAAAATGCAACTGACCATAGGATGTCCATTCCAACTAATACCTCTATCAGATAATCTCTACATCGATTACTCAGGAAATCCTTCAGAAAAGAGAACAGGAAGATCATAGGAGACAGAGGATCAGGGCATCTGCTTTGAGCTTACATCTTCTACATATCACAGATAAGCTGTACACATGAAATCTCAACAACATGGCTGCCTAAACAGGACCTTCATAAAGTCAGCCCTGTGTAACATTTCAGTGCAGATAGGGAAAATCCCTGTATTGGCTTCAGCACTCACCTGTCACTCATTTTCATTATATTGAACATGAGACTGACAGCATTTTCAACTACTTTGAACATAAACATTTAGAATGCATTTTGGTGGTCTGTCAATTTACATAAAGAACATAAGACTCCAACTTAGTTGTCATCCAAATTACTGTCTGATGAGAGAGGGAGAATTACTCACCCTCATAAATGGGCCCCATAACTGTTTATTCAAAAAAGGGGGTAAATCTTAAAAATAGAACATGAGCAACACTAAATGGACTCAGTAGGTTATGCTTATGCATTTATTCATTATGTCTGTGTGTGTGTGTGTATGTAGACAGATAAATAATAGATGCATGATAGGTGGGTAGGGCAATAGATAGATAGATATATAGATAGATAGATAGACAGACAGACAGACAGACAGACAGACAGATAGATAGATAGATAGATAGATAACTTTAACTGTCAACTTGAAACAATCCAGAAATATCTGGAAATAGACGAGTATCACTGAAGAGTTGTGTACATTGGGTTGACCTTTACGCATGTCTTAATCATTATGGGAAGAACCAGTTTACTATGGGCAAAATGTCCAACTCATATCACTCAGCTTTAAATTTGTTAACCTGTGGTGTCCAGTAGAGATATTTTTTCCTATATACAATCATTCATTTAGACTCTTTTAAAATGCAGACTTGACTGTATTTTAGGAAGCTCAGTTGTTCTAGGTTTTCCTGTGAGATTTTCAACCTGTGAACCTTGTGAGCTACAAAATTGACAGTATTGGCAAAACATTTCCATTGGTGCATGTCCTGGTTAGATTTTGTTAATTTGATACAAAGCAGAATCGTCTCTGAAGAGGCAACCTTAACTTAGAAAAAAAGCTCCATCAGATTGACCTAGGAAAAAATCTGTGAGGCATTTTCTTGACTGATGGTTGATGTGGGAGGCCATTAAGCTTGAAATATGTTTGAAAATATTTCTCTATTGATTCTTTCAGGTAAAATAAAACAATCATAAACTCCTTTTAATGTTAAAAAATAAACAGCCTTAATGTGGAAGCAATACTATGAGTATAAAAAGTGACATTATTCACAAATAATTAAAATTAAAAGCCTTTATTTTCTTATAAATCATATTGTAAATAAAATGATCATGGAAATTCAACACATTGGAAGATCTCTCCACTTTTGAAAAGAAATATTTATAATAAGGAATTAATATTTTCACATAGTATATGAAATAATTTATTTCTCATAAGTTATTATCAAACTTTCCCGCATTAATGCTGTCCTGTCCACTTATGTACTTCCTATCATAATTGAATCCCGGGAGTCAAATATGGGAACCATTGATATCAAACTGCATGGTATACATCCCAATCATATTGTGGGAAATAGACTTTCCGTGCCTCTCAAACAGCTCGTGGAAGATGTTTATTCACTATTAAAGATGTGTAAACACCTAATATTTTAACCTAGCTTATATTATGATGGAATAATTCAATGTACATGAACCTGTAATATAAAATTATCACATACTCAAAATTATCACTCCCCAGACACAGATAATTAAAAAATTATTGGATATATACAAAAAGAAATGTTGTTAGTGTAAAACAATATTTCAATAAGAAAAATACTGGATGATTTGAATTCTGTATTCTACAATTTCCTTATAAAATTAAATATAGAATCCGATGATGGCAAAAATTAGCAGTTAATTTGTATGTGAGACACTTCTGTTATTAATCTCTTTTGGTTTAGAGAGTTTAATCATTTCCACTAATTTTTGTTGTTTTTGTTAGGTCTCAATCCCAGGACAAATGGCTGAGATGTCTATTAACATATTAAAAGGGGCACTTGACTGCTAGGTTCTCCCAGCATCCCTCAATCCTGTTACAAGGTCCTTCTAGCTGACATAACCTGCCACCTACCCTAATCTTCCTTCTTTTTATTTTTTCTCCCTCTTTGGCTTTTTGGCCTCTTGGCTTCCTGGCTGTTGCCCTTTTCTCCCTCCTCTCCTCACATGGCATGCCCACTCTGGACTCTCCCAGATGTCTCTGTCTCTGCCTCTTTCTATGCTTGCCCTCATATCTACAATAAACCTTCTCCACCATACCTAGGAGCAGTCATGTCATCCTTTTAATATCCTTTTTTATTCACTTTTTAGTTATTTTTTATTTATTGTCTTAATTGTTTCAGTGAGTGCCATTTCTTTACTGGGAAATTTTATTGACTGAAAATAGATATGAACTTTCAGAGAAGTTTTGTTTTAATTTAATTTTCAGTTATTTGTGCCAGATGTCCATATGAGACATGCACATACATAAACTGTTTTCTGAAAGATGAAGTTAGAGTCCTATTCATGCATTCCAAAGGAATTCACCTGATTACATACACACACATACATATATACACATATATATGCCTCATTTTATATACATGCTATTAAGTCTGACAAAGATAGCCCAAGATTATTTGGCTATTTTGGACCTGCAACAAACATTCCAACCTACTGAGAATCAGTCAGTTTTTGTACAATATTTAGTGTAGGTGCTGCATTTTTCTGTGAACTTGAGCTTACAAATGACAGCCCATCTTTGGCAATTACTGTGTTTTATGTTACACAATTTTGTGCGGAGCAGGTGAATCATGAGATTTCTGCCAGTATCTGTGTCCTCTACCTTTGTGGTGAACTTAAACACCCCAGAGATAAGCTAGAAAGACAGAAAAATATTTCTGGTGACATGTACAGAAATCATGTGGGTTTGCTCTGAAGATTAGAACATTGTATATCATGGTCTCTTCATTTAAGAGCAAATACAACTGGAACTTTTTTGGTGATGGGGAAAGTGTGAATTCTCAAAGCCCACACTCATTGTTTTTTTTTTCCCCAGAAAAATACACTTCCTATCTCTGGTAAGATTTATATGTGATGTATTTTTGTATTTTTAATTGGCATTTCCCAGGAAGTCCTGACATTGAGCTTCACCAATTCCCAAACGCGCCACCTACTGGGAACCAAGTGATCAAACATCTGAGCTTTTAGGAACACACATTACAGTTGCCACATTTCCTACACATTAAAAGAGGAGCTAAAAATGTCTTGTATTGGATACAGCACTCAACTGTCACTCATTTTCATTGTGGTGAGTATGAGACTGACAGTAGCATTTTTCAACTACTTTGAACTTAAGCATTTAGAATGCATTTTGGTGGTCTGTCAATCTACATAAATAGCACAACATTTATTCTTGGGACCTAAGATTTTCTTATCCATGGAATTTTCAGTGTGTTTAGAGAACCAGGCTTGAATTACTACTGTGTAGTGTGCCTCAGCACCAATCAGAGAGCATTTAGATGACTTAATAATACTTTTCTCTATTGTACCAATGTGTACATCTATACAGGGAAGTTGGTATTGTGCTTTGTGGAATTTTCAAGAAGGTAAGATCCTTGATGTCCTTTTCTTGAAGCCCTATTCTTCTTGGTATTGTAAAATCTGCCCTACAGAGAAGATGCTCCATGTGAGTGTCCAGATTCCTTCAGTTCAGTTACACTTTGCACTGTTGGCAGAATCTTCTTCTTCTTGGTGTTTTCTTTCTTTCTATATATGAGAGGTATTGATAAGATTTTTTCTATCCTTCTTTCTTTCTTTCTCTTCTCTCTTTCTGCCCCTCTCTCTTTCTCTCTTTATTTTTGCTATTACTTGTCATGAAAATAATTAAGCCACTGTGCACTGCATGACCATGCTTGAACCTTCTCCACATATCCTGTTTGGTGTGAACTGCTGAGATTGGAATTTCAGTGTTGACAGGTGATATCAGTTTGAAGAGAACTAAACTGAAAATTAACTTATATTTAACACTATATCAAAAGGGAGTGGTGATAGTGAGTGCTGTGGGGTGTTCTGTATGTCAAATGTGTTGCTCTGATTAGTTAATAAATAAAACACTGATTGGCCAGTAGCCAGGCAGGAAGTATAGGTGGGACTAACAGAGAAGAGAACTGAGAGAACAGGAAGGCAGAGAGAGGAGACACTGCCAGCCACCACCATGAGAAGGAAGATGTAAGGTACTGGTAAGCCACAAGCCACATGGCAAAGTATAGATTAATAGAAATGGGTTAATTTAAGATATAAGAACAGTTAACAAGAAGCCTGAGCCATTAGGCCAAACAGTCTAAATAAGATAAGCGTCTGTGTGTTTATTTTATAAGTGGGATGTCGGACTGCCGGGGCTTGGCGGGACTCAGAGAGAAAACTCTCTAGCTACAAGTGAGCTTCTTTGTCTCATTGCTGATTTTAATGAAATTGATTCAAGTTTTTTTTCAACTTAGGATAATGTTTATAGTGGGTTTGTCATAATATACAGCTTTTATTATGATTAGATATGTTCCCTCCAGTCCTATTGTTTCCAATACTTCTATTTTGGAAGGATTTTAGATTTTGTCACAGGCTTTTCTGTATCTATTGTGATTTTTGTTTTTACATGCATTCATATGATTTAATATACTTATTGACTTATATATTTTGAACCATCTCTGCATTATGAGATGATACAGTCAACTTTATCATGTGGAAGAACTTTTTGATATGTGCAAATATTTTACTGAGAGTTTTTCTATCAGTGTTGGTCAGGGATATTGACCTATAGTTTTCTCTCTGTTTTATTGTTGTATTTTCCCTAGGTTTTGGTGTTAGAGTAATACTTGCTCCACAGAAGATGTTTAAGAATGTTCCTTCTATTTCTATATTTTGAAAAAAATTAAGTAGTATAATGTTCTGATTGCTTTTGTCAATTTGACACATGTTAGAGGTATCTGGTAAGATGTCCCTCAATTGAGAAACACCTCCATCAGGCTGCTTGTAGGCAATTCTGTATTGCGTTTGTTTTCTTGATTACTAATTGGTGACAAGTCTAGTAGAATTCTGCTATGATTTCATCTGGGCTCAGGCTGTTTTTAGTTGGGAGAAATTTTATTACTATTTCAAATGCCTCATTTGTTATGATTGTGTTTAGATTGTTGATCTCTTCTCAGTTTAACTTTAGTGATTTGGCAGAATCTAAACTTTCTTCCATTTCTTTATGATTTTACAAATTCTTATAGTATAGATTTACAGTATTACCTGATAGCACTCTGAATTTATTTGCTGTCAGTTGTATTTTATCTTGTTCATTATGTATTATGTAATTTGAATCTTTTCTTCTTTCTTTTTGTTAGTTTGATCAAGGGTTTGTTGATCTTGGTTTTCTTATTTCTATTTCATTAATTCTTGCTTTGATTTTTATTATTTATTGCAATCTACTGGATTTGGTTTTGGATTATTTTTCATTTGTTCCAAATTGGTCAGTTGCATCATTAACATATTTGTTCTGTTTTTTATTTTCTTTCTTAATTATTCTCACATGTATTACATCCCTACCTGAGTTTCCCCTCACTCCTCTCCTCCTAGTCCCCTCATTCCCCATCCAGTGCAGGCTTTCCAGGATATCAACTGAACATGGCATATCAAGTTGTAATAAGATTAGGTGTCTCCCCTTTGGAGGCCCACAAAGGTTTCCTAGTAAGATGTGAGCTTGCTTTACCCAGCAGGGCTGCACTAGAGGATTGTTTGACAACCTGTGTGGTTACCATGTGATTGGAAGGGTCTGCACTAGGCTGTGCTAGGGAGAGGTCTGTTGCTCCACCCCTTGGCATTTCTCTAAAAGGTACTTTAGAAGATATAGGAGGGCTGGTGGATATTGATCCAGGCCCTCCTGAGGCTATTATGTGTTTTTATCTGTTCCTCTCCCCTCTATCCTTCTATCTAAATATTTCTCACTCCTCTCTCCTCAAGAGTACCCTGGGGAAAAAGTGAGATTGGACCTCCCACAGAGAAATGGGTAGGCCTCCCACACTCCCCTCATATTAAGGCTGGATGAGGCTACCCAGTAGGAGGGGAAAAGTTCCCAAAGCATGCAAAAGCATCCAAGATAGGCCCTGTTCCCACTGTTAGATAGTCCCACAAGAATACCAAGCTATACAACCATAACATATATGCAGAAGGCCTAGATCAGACCTATGTAGGCTCCTTGATTGACAGTTCAGTCTCTGTGAGCCACTATGAGCTTTGGTAAGTTGATTCTGTGGATTTTTTTTTGTTTTGTTTTGTTTTGTTTTGTTTTTGTTGTTGTTGTTGTTGTAGTATCCTTGACCACTCTGGCTCCTACAACCCTTCCTTTTGTCTTCCCTAGGATTCTGCCCCTAATGTTTGACTGTATGTCTTTGCATCTGTTTCTATTAGTTGTTGGATGGAGCCTCTATGATGACAATTACGCTAGGTTTCTCATTATGAATATAGGAGAATATCATTAGGAATTATTTCATTTACTTTTTTTTTGCTGGGCATTGGCCACTCCCACAATTTCAGTGACATCTTTACCCCAGCACACCTTGCAGGCAGGACAAATTTTAGATTGAAGGTTTTGTGGGTGGATTGGGGGTCCTAATCCCTCCATTGAAGCCTCACCTGGCAACAGCAGATGACTGTTTCAGGCTTTGTATTATCCATTACTAAGAGTGTTAGCTAAAGTCACTCTCACAGATTCCTGGGAGGTTCCATTGCACTAGGTTTATGCCTCACACTAGAAATGCCCCCCCCATTCCAGTCATCTCTCCCAGTACTCTATCTCTCCATCCTCTCCCAATATGATCCCTCCAATTCCTGTTCCCATCTACCCCAGACCACCCTTGATATCTATTCTAATTCCTCTTCCCAGGGAGATTCATGCATTCCCCCTGGAACTCTCCTTGTTACTTAGCCTCTTTGGGTCCCTGGTAGCATTATTATCCTTTACTTTAAAGCTAATAGTCACTTGTAAGTGAGAACATACTATATTTGTCTTACTGGGTCTGGGTTACCTCACTCAGGATGTTTTTTTTCTAGTTTCATTGATTTTCCTCCAAATTTCATGATGTTATTATTCTTAACACCTGAGTAATATTTCATTGTGTAAATGTACTACATAGTTCAGGCACTAAAATTGGCAATTAATAAATAGGACCTCGTGAAATTGAAAAGCTTCTGTAAGGCAAAGGATATTGTTAATAGGACAAAATGGCAGCCTACAGAATGGGAATATATTTTTACCAACTCCATATCTGAAAAAGGAATAATTTCCAATATATACATATATATTGAGTTCATATATATGTTCATATATATATATATATATATATATATTCAAGAAACTGGATATCAACAAATAATGCAATTAAAAATGGAGTATAGATCTAAACAGAGAATTCTCAACAGTGGAATCTCAAATGGCTAAGAAGTGCTTGAACATTGTTAGCCATCTGGAAAATGCAAATCAAAATGACTCTGAGATTCCAACTTACACCTGTCAGAATGGCCAAGACAAAAAACACAAGTGACAGCTTATGCTGGAGAAGATGTGGAGCAAGAACATGCCTCCATTGCTGGAGGGGGAGGGACAAAAGTGTACAGCCACTTTGAAAAATTATGGACGTTTCTCAGAAAATTGGAAACTGATTTCCCTCAAGACCCAGCTATACCACTCCTGGACATATACCCAAATGATGCTCCATCCATCCACAAGGACACTTGCTCAACTATGTTAATAGCAGCTTTATTCATAATAGTCAGAAACTGGAAAGAACCTAGATGTCCCTCAACTGAAGAATGGATAAAGAAAATGTGTTTCTGATTTTCTGACATAGAAGTTTAGTGCTCTAAAGGACTGTTAGGACTTCTAGGACTGTTTTTAACATGTCCCAGAAATTTTGATCATATTGTGCTTTTATTTGCATTTAGTTTTAGGAGACATTTTTATGTTTATTGATGTTTTCATCATTCAATAATGAGTTGTTTAATCTACATGAGTTCCTATACCTACCAAAGATTTTTTTGTTTGCTGTCTGTTTTATATTTTATTGAATTACAGTCAGATAGAAGACATGGGTTTATTTCAATTTTTCTAGATTTCTAAAGTGTGTCTTGTGTTCCATGATGTTTTATATTCTGTAGAAACTTCAATGAGCTGCTGAGTTGAGTATGTATTCTATGTGTTTGTGTAGAATATTATGTTGATGTCTGTTACATCCATTTTATGTCTGATGTCATTTCACTCTGATGTTTCTCTGTTTATTTTATGTCCAAAGGAATTATGTTGGAGAAAGTAATGTATTGAAGTCACTCAGTATTATTTGGTTAGTATTTAATCAGTGTTTTCAATTCTGGTAGTATGTGTTTTATGAAATTGGATGTGTCAGAGTTGGTGCACACATGTTTAGTATTGTACGGTCTTCTTGGTTAATTACCCCCTTGTTCAGAATGAAGAGCCCTTCTTTATTTATTCCAATTAGTTTCAGTTTGAAGTCTATTTTATCATATAATAGGATAGCAATACCTGCTTATTTCCTATTCCTATTTACTTAGAGTTCTTTTTTCCTCCTTCCTTTTGCTTTTCATTTAATCCTATCAATAAAACTGACTTCCTTGTGCACAGCAGGAAGACTGATTTTGTTTGACTCCTTTTAGCTATCCTGTCTTTTGATTAGAGTTGAAACCACTAATATGTGAAGTTATTTCTGAAAAATGTATGCTGATTACATTTTTCTGAAGTTTGTGTACTTACTCATAAATTTTTGTTTTAGTAATTATAGCTTCATATTTTTTTTTTCCTTTTTAGAGTCTCATGGGCATGCTCAATGCTTCCTTCAGTTCAAAATATTTCTGCCAATACTCTCATTAGGATTGGTTTGGTGGACAGGAATTTTTTAACACTGTTTGTGACATGTAAAGTTTTTATTTCTCCTTCAACTCTGGCAGATAGTTTTGCTTCTTACAATAGTCTAGGTGGGAAGTCAAGGAATTCTAGAGCTAGGGATACATTGCTCTCAACTCTTCCTCTTTTCAAAGTTTCCATTGAGAAATCAGCTAATGTTCTGACAGGTTTCCTTTATATGTGGCTTGTATTTGTTTTCTCTTGATGCATTCAACCCTCTCTCTTCTGTGTTTTTAGTGTTTTTACTATGATATACCATAAGAAGTTACTTTTCTGATCTTACCTATTTGGCGTTTTCTGTGTTTTTTGTATCTGAATAGGTGTATCTTTCCTTAGTTTGATCCTTTCTTCTATGAGTTTGTTGAAGATCTGGTCTATACCATTGAGGTCCCCAATAACTGTGGTGGCTGTGGGATTCCTGGAAGTGAGGCACTAAGGTTTATTTTTATCACTATTTGTGGACTTCTCTGGTTGTCATTCAAACTTGAGGCTTGTAATGATTAGATTAACCTTGCTTGTGCAGGTAAGAACTCAGGAATTGTTTCAGTGCTCTATGGTCTTCTCATTTTGACACCTGACAGCTAATTTTCACCTCAGCTGCCTCTAATTGTAGTCTACCAAATAGTCTAGCTGGAGTTTCAGAACACATTTAACTTCTCAAAACTTCCTTTATATTACTTGTCATATCACTTTATCAAAGAGGAAATGAGTTATTATTAGTTTCTGTGTTCTTACATAATAAATATATGCTAACCTGTCCACCACCTCCTGAAGCTTTTTTCCTCTAAACTATGTCTTGGTTATAAAGGCCATTAATTGCTTCTAAATTTCAAGGAAATATGCAAAGAACATCTATGAATAACTGCAGTGTCCTTACAAGGAAGTTTAAGCTTGATTCATAGTGACTTCCATAATGCCCAAACAGATGCCCTTATACTTTCTTACTTTGTTGAGGATTGTGAATGAAAATTCTTGAAAAGAAGCCTTGCTTTTTTACTGAATATTCTGCAGGGCTGATTAACTAATTTGAACTTCAAAGATTGTAGAAAGTTTATAATTTTTCAGGTCCAGTGCCTAATTAAAATTTGTCTCAGACTATCTTTAGCCCTCTTATTATCCATTCCTTTGCCATCTCTGTATCTGATTTAATATCCATATGACAATCGGCAGAAACTTTTTTGAAGTGTATTAACTTAGCAGAGCCTAGTTTTCAGTAACTGAAAAGCTAGAGTGTTATCAGGTAGCACCTCAGGCTTACAGCTAATACTTCCAAGCTTTGCTGTAACTCACTACCTAATGTGCTCATGAATGTATGTGAAAACTGCCTAGATATGTGACCTTATTTATTCTATTACAATAGAAATGTCATCAAAAACTATTATCACTTTGTAGCCAACATTAAGGGAAGCCTAAGTCCCAGGCCATGGTTATTATTTTTGCCTCCACCATGAACTATCTCTTATATCCTCTCAGCTATCTTCTGTTGTGTTATTTTAACTTCTCTTTAAAAACATCTTTATTTTTATATCTTGTTTATTTTTATTCTTCCTAAGAAGTCTAATAATTTTGCATTGGATAAATTTATTTCTAAAGGTTCAACATTAGTTTAAATAGTTTTATCTTATTAATTTCTCTTCTTACTGATAGGACTGAATATAGAAACTGGCTAGGCCGCTAAGGGAAAGCATGCCTTCTGAGAATATCCTTGATGGAAAATAGGAATACCAGAAGAGAGTTCTGGTTCCTAGTTGCCTTTTACCACTTCTGTTAAATGAGCACCTCTGCTTAGAAGTTATGTGTGAGGGTGTGATACAAACTCCAGCACAAACACTAATTCATTCTGGTGAATAGATTTGACTCTGAATCTCCATATTTTGATGGTCAAATGTGGTGTATCTAATCCTCAGTATCAGACCATCTCCTAAGTGTTTCAGAAACCCCACTTAAATATTTATAAAATAGGAAATTAGAAATACCTAAGTATTTCTACAGCATTTGAATTCCAGTTATGAACTGTTGTTGTTAAAAGGCAATGGAAACCAGGCGGTGGTGGCGCACGCCATTAATCCCAGCACTCAGGAGTCAGAGCCAGGCAGATATCTGTGAGTTCAAGGCCAGCCTGGGCTACCAAGTGAGCTCCAGGAAAGGCGCAAAGCTACACAGAGAAACCCTGTCTCGAAAAACCAAAAAAAAAAAAAAAAAAAAAGGCAATGGAATAATTTCTTCAATGCTTGCTTTGTGTTTAAGTGAGAATAATATTAATAAGTGGAAATAAATAAAGTTTCATGACAATTACAGAGAAGATTCAATTCAGTGGCTTTAAAGTCTAAGTTCATGTTATTTTTTTAATCCCTAAGCTGATAACCTAATGAACATATTTTGTAATTTTCAGATTCCATCATTTATATCCAAGACATAAGTGACAAATGACCTTAAAACTTCCTAAATAGAGGGAGTATGTGTAACTCTTTTATATTACCCCCAAACAAGATAATATTGGAAGCGATAGAGCTTCCTAGATAGGATGACAATTCTTAAGTAACTCATAGGTAGCAGTAGCACTACTCATAGTATTATCATTTAGTTTATAAATCTGGCCTCTGAAAACCTATGATTATTCATGGCATCCAAAAGGGGACTACTGTATGCTTAATCACATGATGAACTTAATAGATGTTTTTGTGCCAATCAACCACAGCCTTTGATATTGACTTTTGACCAGTCAAGTGTGCCTTCTTGTTCTTACCAGAAAGAACATTAGAAGAAACTCACATCTGTTTAGAAAAGATAGTAGAAAGTCTTTCAAGGCAATGCCAAAAAGCTACATTAACTCTTTATAGTCAAACAACGTAGTCAAACAACGATTAACTAGACTTTGTACAATCACCACTTGGCTTATTATTTTGAGCATACTGAGACAACAGGAAATGTCAAGTAATGCACATATTCCAACCAGATGAATGTACATCAAGGGACCCAAGTGAGAGATAAATATAAGCAAGATATGGGGATCTACCATATGGTTAAACATCTTAAATTATGATAATCATGCAATGAATCGTGGTAATAAATACATTTATTGCAAGATAAAGAATGTTACTGTGTTTCAAACATAACTCCATTGAAAAAGATACCAGTTCTTTACAACAATAGACATCAATTTTCTTTTTTTTTTGGGGGGGGTTCTTTTTTAATTCAAATTTTTTGTTCATTTTACATACCAACCTCATATTTACTTTTAAGTTAGTATGCAATGCATTGGGTTTCACTATACTATTTTCTGGCATCAATGAAAATATGATTTGTTCTTATTTCTCCTCATCCTCCACTATAGTGGTATTTTATTTGTACTGAAATGTGATTTTATTTAAATGTTAATAAATAAAGTTGCCTAGGGGTCAGAGCTATTAGCAAGCCATAGCAAAAGCCAGGGCGGTGGTGGTGCATGCCTTTAATCCCAGAACTTGGTAGGCAGAACTAGGTAGATTTCTGTGTGTTCAAGAATAAAGTCAGCATTGGAGACACACGCCTTTAATCTCAATACCAACCATAGAAAACCTGGAGGTCTGTACAGCCAAGCAGTGAGGAGGCAGTCATGTGGTTGAGTTTACAACCAATGAGAAGGTAGAACAGGAAGACTATATAAAGACAAACAGACAGGAAGTAGGTCTCTTGTGGAGAGGTCTCTTGCGGAGAGGTAGGACAGCAGCAGCAGGAAGGGTAAGGTTTTTAATCTCAGCTCTTAGCTATCACTCTGACCTCTTGGCTTTCTTCTCTGAATCGGCTCTGTGTTTCTTATTTAATAAGACGGTCAGTTGCATCTACATTTGGCACCCAATGTGACAAGAATCCATTAAAAACCACTTGGCTTGACTTGGCGGCAGATCCGGTTTCCCACCTGGGCAACCCAGCTTCTTAGCTGGGGCCCAGGTCGGCTTGGTCTCAGGACGGACTGAACGTAGCCACAAGTGGTTAGCTGCAGCTGGAGCTACTTGCATAAAGCCGGTGCTACAAACAACTCAAGCCTGGCCTGCAGAACAGGGCCCCTGCTTGTAAAGCCAACACACATGGTCGGAGCTTAAGGAAGCCTAGCCAGGCTTGACTCGGCTCAAGCAGGAACATGTGGCTGGATTTAAGCTTTTAGCCAGAATTTGTGGCTTCTCTCTCTCTCTCTCTCTCTCTCTCTCTCTCTCTCTCTCTCTCTCTCTGGATTCAAACCGCGGACACTAGGTGGCTGTTTTGAAATTCCCTTGGATTTCAACTGTTCTACTCAGACTTGGTAAGTCAATTAACATATCAGATATTTTAAAGGAAACTATTTAAAAGAGAATTTTTCTCCACATTTTAAAAAATTGGGTTTTGCCAGGCGGTGGTGGCGCACGCCTTTAATCCTAGCACTCTGGAGGCAGAGGCAGGTGGATCTCTGTGAGTTCGAGGCCAGCCTGGTCTCCAAAGCAAGTTCCAGGAAAGGCGCAAAGCTACACAGAGAAACCCTGTTTCGAAAAAAAAAACCAAAAAATAAATAAATAAATAAATAAATAAAATAAAAAATTGGGTTTTATGTGTACATTGCAAGAAAATTGGGCTTTGTTTGAAATTTTAGGCACTCTGACAATGGAACAACTATATGAGAAGATTAATGTTGATCGAATTATTCAGTTTATTACTTTTTTATCCTCATTTTACTATTTAAAAAGATAGTCAATTTAAGTACCAGGATAAAAGTTTTAGAAAAACCTGTTAAACCTGTTAAAACGAATTGTAAAGAAATTCAAATTCAGACAGAAGAAATTAACAATGAAGTTGTTTTAAGATTGGATCATAAGGTTACAGAAAGAAAAACTGTTTTCACACAGTCACCCTTAATTTATCTGGTAGCCATACAGCAGCTACCTGGTGAAGAGAATGGACAAAATACTTGGATTCCAATTGAAATGTTAGACTTACGAAGATTTAAGGAGGAAATAACATCTTATAGCATGCATTCCCCATATGTAAAACAAATGTTAAACACCTGGTCAACTTGTAATAGGATTCTACCACAGGACTGCCGGGAGCCAGCACAGGATGTTCTTGAACCTGGACAAAAACTCCAGTGGAAAATGTGATTTAAAGAGGAGGCTAAAAGTATAGAAAAACAATGGTGGTATAACAGAACACAAGTCTGCCAGGATCAGTTTATTGGAGAAAGCCAATATGCTTCAGTACAAACACAATGTTTATATGATGTCCAAACCCTAATTCTATGTCAAATGGCAGCCTTGAATGCATGGGACAGAGTTGAGGAACCAGGAAAAAAAACTGAGTCATTTACAAAGGTTATACAGGGCCCAAAAGTATCTTTCACAAATTTCTTACGAAGATTGACTTCAGCAGTACAGAGAATGGTCCTGAATTCAGAGGCTAGTCAGATAATAATCGAATCTTTGGCCTTTGAGAATGCAAATGCAGCATGTAAAAGAATAGTCAGGCCGTTAAAGGCAAGATCTGCACCCTTGGAAGATTGGATTAGAGACACGGTTAATGTTGAGGCTCATGACCATGATAATATGTGGGTAGGAGAAGCAATGTCAAAAGGTTTGAGAAATTTTAGATGCTTTGGATGTGAAAAGCAAGGACATTTGAAAAGGGACTGTAAACAGGTCATTCCTAGAAATTATGTTTCTTCAAGGAACAATGGCAACAGAAGAGGCAGGCCCCCACAGCAAATCCAGTTCAAACCTTTCCTGCAGTTGTAGAGGAAACCCCTACTCAGAGCAACTAAAAAACCAAATGCCTATTGGAATAAATCATACTGGTTGGGATGATGAAACAGAGAGAATAGGAAATTTGGGAAAAAACATAAAGAAAATTTTTTGGCAAACTTCTATTAATGAACAAAGACCAAAATTAACAATAAAAATAAATGGTGTTTTGTTGTCTGGTCTGGTAGACACAGGTGTGGATGTTACCATAATTGCACCAGAATTTTGGCATCCAACTTGGCCTCTTCAGGAGGTAAACGTTCAACTGTTAGGAATTGGGACATTATCTTGAGTGAAACAGAGTGCAAGATGGCTAGAATGTATAGGTCCAGAAGGACAGAGAGGAAAATTAAAACCATATGTGGCTAACATAGCTATGAACCTGTGGGGTTGAGACTTGTTGCAACAATGGAATACTCAGATTAACATCGCTCCAATCTCAGAAACAAATCATAAACTAGCACATGTTTCTGAGAGAAATATTAGAAGATATTATTCTAATGAGTGGTCACCAGCCATCCATATTATACAAGAACAAGGCACAACAACTGATGATCATCCAAAGACACCAACATCTCTACCTTTAAAATGGTTAACAGACAAGCCTGTATAGGTTCAGCAATGGCCTTTAACAACAGAGAAACTCCAGGCTTTAGAAGAGCTGGTAGAAGAACAGTTAAATGCTCAGCATATTGAAGAATCAACCAGCCCTTGGAATTCTCCTGTATTTGTTATTAAAAAGAAATCTGGTAAATGGAGAATGGTAACAGACCTTAGAGCAATTAACAAAGTAATTCAGCCAATGGGCTCTCTACAATCTGGAATTCCTTTGCCTATTCTGTTACCAAAAGGATGGCCTCTCATAGTTATTGATTTAAAAGACTTTCTTTTCAATACCCTTACAAGAAAAAGACAGAGAAAGATTTGCTCTCACAGTGCCTACTTATAATAATTCTCAACTGGTTAAAAGATTTCAATGGATGGTCCTCCCACAGGGAATGTTGAATAGCCCAACTCTGTGCCAATATTTTGTGCAACAGCCATTGGAAGTCGTACGTAAAAATTTCCTAAATCTATAATTTATCATTATATGGATAATAGTTTACTAGCTGACTCAAATGCATGTACTTTAGAAAGAATGTTTGAAGAAGTAAAAAAAAAAAAATTTACCTTGCTGGGGATTACAAATTGCTCCCGAAAAGATACAAAGAGGAGATTCTATTAATTATTTAGGATATAAAATAGAGCTACAAAAAATTAGACCCCAAAATATGCAAATTAGTAGAGATAGACTACAGACGCTTAATGGCTTTCAAAGATTATTTGGAGACATTTCTCATCTAGAACTACTGTTGGGGTAAAAAATGATGAACTGAGTAATTTGTTCAAAGCCTTAGAAGGTGACAAGGACTTAGATAGTCCAAGAGAATTATCACCTGAAGCTGAGAAAGAATTGGCCTTGGTAGAAAAGAAATTACATGAAGGGCATGTGGATCATATTGATCCAAAGCTGGATTGCATTTTGGTTATTTTACCTTCTAGGCATTCTTCTACAGGATATTAATGTAGAGGGAACATATTATATTTGAAAGGATATTTTTACCAAATAAAATGAATAAAAAATTAAAAACTTATGTGGAAAAAATCTCTGAGTTGATTTGGAAAGGAAAATTGAGACTTCAGCAATTAGCAAGAATACACCCAGCAGAAATTGTAGTACTTTTAACTAAGGAGGACATTGAAAAATTATGGACAGAAAGTGAACCTTGGCAAAGAGCTTGCAGTAATTTTTTTGGGAGAAATTAGCAGCAAATATCCCAAAAGCGATAGAATTGATCTTATAAAGAGAGCTGATTGGATCTTGCCTCGAATTGTACGCGAAAAACCCATATCTGGAGTTTGTACATTTTATATAGATGCCAACAAACAAGGAAAGGCAGGTTACAAATCCGAAATTTTAAGTAGAGTGGTTCAAAGTCCTTATAATTCAGTTCAAAAATCAGAATTGTATGCTATTCTGTTGGTATTAATGGATTTTTCAGAACCTCTTAACACAGTAACTGACTCTCAGTATGCTGAAAGAGTGGTGTTACATATTGAGACTGCAGAATTTATCCCTGATGCTTCAGAATTAACTCCACTATGTATTCAATTACAAGATACAATCAGGAAAACAAGTCATCCTTTGTATATAAGTCACATCTGATCCCATACTGGTCTGCCAGGCCCTCTAGCACAAGGCAATAATGAGATTGATAATTTATTGATAGGAAATGTGCTGGAGGCCTCAGAATTGCATAAAAAAAACATCACGTCAATAGTAAAGGTTTAAAAAAGGATTTTTCCATAACCTGGCAACAAGCCAAAGAAATAGTAAAGAAATGTCCTACTTGTTCCTTCTACAATCAAACACCATTACCAGCAGGATGTAACCCAAAGGGTACTCAGAGGAATGAAATCTGGCAGATGGACATGTTTCACTTTGAAGAATTTGGAAAACTGAAATATGTACACCACACCATCAATACTTATTCAGGATTTCAATGGGCAACTGCTTTGAGTTCTGAAAAAGCTGATTCTATAATCACTCATTTGCTAGAAGTTATGGCCATCATGGGCATACCTGCGCAAATCAAAACTGACAATGCTCCATCATATGTCTCTGTTAAAATGAAACAGTTCTTTGCTTATTACAATATAAAGTATATTACAGGTATACCACATAATCCTACAGGTCAAGCAGTTATAGAAAGATCAAACAGAACTCTAAAGGATATGCTAAATAAACAGAAAGGGGTAACAAAAACCCCCAGAAATAGACTGCATAATGCTCTATTAACTTTGAATTTTCTCAGTGCTAATGAGAAAGGAACAACAGCTGCAGAGAGACATTGGATAATAGAAAAAAAACAACAGAATTAAATCAGCCTATATACTTTAAGGATGTGCTGACCTCAGAATGGAAACCAGGATATGTGATACATTGGGGACGAGGTTTTGCTTTTGTTTCTACAGGAAAAGATAAGCCGTGGGTACCATCAAAATTGATGAAGGTACAATTTGAACAAGAATGACCTCTTAATGAGAGGAGGTGATAGTTCATCAACCAGAATAACCATCCACTTTAAACTAACTTATACCATTAACACATGCCTTTTCATTTAATCAGATAATAATTTGCCAAAAAGGAACATCCCCAAAATTAGTCTTGGGGAAAGGTTTTTGTTTTTGTCTTTAAGGAGAATGAAGGTTAAGGAATCTGAAGAACACTGGACAAATGAGACAACTGAAGAAAAGGGACAAATCATCTATCCCAGGAAACAGAGTGAAATGGCATATGGGTATATCATCTAAAAATTTTTATAAGTCTTCCTAAATGTTTGTTTCTGCTCTTCTCTAAAGAAATTTAACACTATTGGTCTTCTAATAGTCCCTGTTCAATTAAAATTTAAAGCTGACTTTGGAGTTGGAGAATGGCTCTCTCCTTCTTTAAACTCAAGCATGTTGTTAAAAGGAAAACGCAAAATCCCTGTATCATGCCAGAAGAAAAGAGCCATCTTCTGCTATGGGACAGGAGAAAAGCAAAATTAATTAAGGGAGTATTCTATTACTAATCTCAACTCTTTGATTCTATTCTGATTCTTTAAACTTTTCTTAAAGTATGAATTTTATATCAAATTTACAAAACTAATATATATGTATATATATATATACATATATATACAGATATATGCATTTTAAACTTTGTTAAGGTATGAATAGTCATATAGAGTACTAACTAATTCTAGAAAAAAAGCTTCAATTAGCTGCATATATATGTCTTTGTGTTCGAGTCTCTTATCAGTTTTCTGCAGGAAATCATGGCCAGGCCTAACATCAACTGAAGTCTCCAGGAAGAAGATAGGGCCCCACAACAACAACAATTCCATGTGGACAACAATAATATTATCACTAAGCTGACAAACATCATCTACAGATCAGCTTTGAACTACAAAGTGCTCAGAGCAATTTTGAGAGGACTAGCTGAGATGATCCAGTCTCAAAGACTACTTGAATAAGGACTTGAAATAAACCCTGAACTTTGGCACTATACACAGACTGGATAACGAAGGATATAGTTAACCTTTCCTAGAATTTGACAATTAACCTAAAATTTTCTTTTCAGGATAAAGATACCTTTGCCCATTCCCAGCAGGAAGCAGTTTTAAAAATACGACGCCCACATTCCCAAAGAGGTGGTGTGGGGCGGGTGGTTTTTTGGTCTTTTAATGGGTTTTGGGTCTGGGATAATTTTCATTGTTTATGGGGGTTGGTTACAAGTTGTTGTCAAGGGTTAGGAAAAGGGCTAAGCAAAGGAGATTAGATTTAAAGTTCTTGTTTTAAAAAAAAAAAAAAAAAGAAAGAAAAAGAAAAAGACAATTCCTAGTTTTAAATACTTTACATTGGGTTGGATTGTTTTATATTATATACAAATTATATATATTGAAATTGATATTGTTAGAAAGTGCTATATGTATATTTCTAATTGTACTTATACCATTTATTTAACAATGTAATGCAATTTTCTGATCCTTGCATGTTATTATTACCAACTATTAGGATATAAGGAAATGAAAATTAGTAGTTAGACATTATAATAGAATATGTAGTCATATTAGTATGTTTTCAAGACTGAGCAGATACATTATAGGTAGACAGGTCATCTTCAAACCCTTCAGAGATCTACAGAATATGGCATTTAAAATGTTTTAATAACTTAGAATATTTTACTTTTTGTTATGACTATGAGACATGTCGGCTCCTGGCAGTACCAATCTACTTCAGAGAGAATATGGGCATTGACGAAACTGCATATGGAGTTAACTTTCTTTGTGGCAAAAGTTAGCCACTGGACAACAAAGTATCCTCGAATCAACTGCTGACAACAGGACAAAATGGACAGACAGAACATGAAACAAAGCACTACTGATTATTGCCAAAACAAGTGTGGTTATGGCTTTATCAAAAGGCATCTTCTGAGGCCAAGACAATATGGCACCATCCCTGAAGTGGCCTTTGCAATCCGGAAAAGGTACAGTGCCCTTTTCTTCAAAGGCAGCTGAACAGGCAGTGGGCCGATGGCTTCTGATGTGCAATGGAACAGCAGCTGAAACAGTTATTCTTGAAGAGTAACTAAGCTCATGCCTCTCAATAGCAGACTGGCATTTAATAGAGGGATGTGGAGAAGAATGAGATGCTGAGATGAAGCCACACATACACAGTCAAGAAGCATGGACAGCTGAATTAAAAAACCATCAACAATTTCCAGAATTTAAAATCCTGAATCAGGACATGACACTAGTGGAATTCAGGTGTTTCTGGTACATGGACTGCTCTCATCCAAGGTGAGGTTGAACTGTTGACCTTGTGTACATCCTACTTCACAAATGAGTCTGTCAGATACGCCAAGCCTATAGGCTGAAGATGATGCCCCAATACTGCAGAGAAACCTTAGGTGGCTGTCCAGGAAGCTGGATGTTTCTGTCAACTCACAATTTTTTTGGAAGTTTTTATTTTTGTTAGCTAATATTATTTCCTTCTTGGGTCTCTGAGGGAGTTGAAGATTAGTTATAGCTGAAGATTAGTTAGTTATAGTTGAAAATTAGTTAGGATAGAACGTGAATAAGGTACATTTTGGACTTACCAAAATAGGAGAGATAATAGAATTATTTTCTCTGAATTTGTCAAATACAAATGGACTAGACATTGTTTAGGTATTTATCACTTGTATATATTGTATATAGTTATTGTACTTTTGTATATAGTTTTTCTTTTGTTAGTTATAACCTTTTTCCTTTTTTCTTTTTATTAAAATAGAAAAGGAGAAATAGAGTGGTATTTTATTTGTACTGAAATGTGATTTTATTTGTATGTTAATAAACAAAGTTGCCTAGGGGTTAGAGCTATTAGCAAGCCATAGCAAAAGCCAGGGCGGTGGAGGTGCACACCTTTAATCCCAGCACTTGGTAGGCAGAACTAGGTATATGTGGGGGTATTGTGTTCCCCAAACTATTGTGTATGCTAATAAACTTATCTGGGGTCAGAGAACAGGACAGCCACAATATTAAACAGAGGTTAGGCAGTGGTAGCATACGCCTTAAACCTAGCATCCAGAGACAGAAATCCCTCTGGATCTCTGTGAGTTCAAGGCCACATTGGAAACGGCCAGGCACACCTTTAATCCCAGAAAGCCACACCTTTAATCCCAGGGAGTGGTGGTAGAAAACAGAAAGGTATATAAAGCGTGAGGACCAGAAACTAGAGGCATTTGCCCTGGAGAGGCATTTGCCCTGGAGAGGCATTTGCCCTGGAGAGGCATTTGCCCTGGAGAAGCATTTGGCCTAGTTAAGCATTCAGGCTTCTAGCAGCAGGTCAGCTGAGACCCATTCTGGATGAGGGCTCGGGGCATCCAGTCTGAGGAAACAAGACCAGCTGAGGATCCAGCGAGGTGAGATAGCTGTGGTTTGTTCTGTCTCTCTGACCTTCCAGTGTTCACCCCAATAACTGGCCTCGGGTTTGATTTTATTAATAAGACTCTCTAAGACTCATGCTACAGGTATATCTCTGTGTGTTCAAGGATACAGCCAGCATTGGAGACACACACCTTTAATCTCAATACCAACCATAGAAGACCTGGAGGTCTGTATAGACAAGCAGTGAGGAGGCAGTCATGTAGTTGGGTTTACAACCAATGAGAAGGTAGAACAGGAAGACTATATAAAGACAAACAAGACAGGAAGTAGGTCTCTTGTGGAGAGGTCTCTTGCGGAGAGGTAGGACAGCAGTAGCAGGAAGGGTAAGGTTTTTAATCTCAGCTCTTAGCTATCACTCTGACCTCTTGGTTTTCTTCTCTGAATCAGCTCTGTGTTTCTTATTTCATAAGATGGTCAGTTATATCTACACTCCACTGTCCTTACTTATTTCCCAATTTTCTTCTTGTTGGATACTTTTTCCCCCAAGTAGCCCTTAATAATGTTATTACATGTGTATGTCATTATCCTCTCTTTTCTACTTCTCCCTCTCCATTAAGGTCTCTTCTTCTCTCACTATCCTTTTAATGGTTATTAGTTTCATGGCATAGCCATACATATGCACATGAACATGTATATATAAATTTTGGTGTACATATGAGAGAAAATATGCAGAGTTTCTCTTTCTGGATTGGATCTGTGTTGCTTAATATGGATGGTTTCCAATTTTTATTAGTTATTGGATGTCTATTGTGAATAAGGAAGGAGGAATTTAGTTCAGTTAATTATTTTAAATTGTTACTGGTTGTTTTTTTCTCTCTGCTTTTTTGGGCAGACCACCATCCAGTTCCCAAATAAATCACACATGGAGGCATATTCTTTCTTATAAATGCACAGCTTTAGGTTGGTTTGTTTCTTGCCAGCTTTTCCCAACTCAAATTATCCCATCTATCTTTTGTCTCTGGGCTTTTATCTTTCTCTATTTCTGTATACTTTTCTTTCTTACTCCATTTCTGGTTATATAGCTGAGTGGCTGGCACCTAATGCTCTCTTCTCCTCCTTCATTTGCTCCTTGATCTCCATTCTCTTTTTCTCCTTCTATTGATTCTCTCTATCTGCCAGTCCTTCCTGTCCTTTCTTCTGCCTTGCTATTGGCTGCCCAGCTCTATATTAGACTAATCAGGTATTTTAGACAGGCAAAGTTATCCAGCTTCACAGAGTTAAACAAATGCAGCATAAAAGAATGCAACACATCTTTGTATCATTCAATAGATGTTCCATAGCATAAACAAATGTGACACATCTTAAAATAATATTCTACAACATAAGATGGTATACCCACATGGTGACAGGAGTGTGAGGTGACTATTTATATTGCTGAAGTCAGAAAATAGAAAAATTAATGATGATGCTCAGCCCACTTTCTCCTTTTTCGAAATCCCAACACATGGAGTGTGACCATTAACATTCAGATGGGGCTTTCTCAGTTAAGTCTCCCTAGAAAATCTCTTAAAGACAGACCCAGAGGTGTGGATCCAGATAATTTTAAAAGCAAGTAAGTTGACAATGAAGATTGACAGTGACATACTTCTGTCCATTTAACTGAATATATTGTATATTGCATGATTACTTTTTATGGTTGTAGAAATTGTAAATGAAATTTGTATCACATTATCTTTATTCATCCATTCATGGACCTCTAGTTTGGTTTCATTTCCTGGTTATCTTGAATAGTACCACAATAAACATGAATGTGAAAATATCTCTAGGGTGTGCCTACTTAGAGTCCTTTGGATATACATAGAAGTATAGCTCAGTTCTGTAGTTCCATCTTCAGTTTGATGAGGTATCACCATACTAATTTTGCTAGTAGTTATATCAATTTGTATTCCCATCAAATTTGTATTAAAGATTTTCTTCTAGAGTATTTGTTCTTGTCATTTATTTTTTAAATGGCAGCTTTTCTGACTTAGATCTGATGAAATATCAATGTAGTTTTAATTTACATTTCACTGATAACTAAGGGTATTGGAAATATTTTGAAATACTTTTAAAATGAGTATGGTGTATATTTAGTTCCCTGTTATTGAGTAGATGTCTTCTAATTTTTTGGTATTTAATTTCTACAATTCCTTACACATTCTACATATTAATACTCTCTATATATGAATTCTATATATTAATCCATTATTAAAATATAATTGTCAATGGGGTCTTTTATTTTGTATGCTGTTAGCTATCTCTTCATTTTGGTTATATTTTTCCTTTGATATTTAGAAACATTTAAATTCTTGTAAACTGATATGTCAATTTTGGTATTATTTTCCATCTTATCAGATTCCTTTTCAGAAATCCTTTACCTATGTCTATATTTGAAAGTCTATATTTGAAACCTATGTTTTCTTCTAGCTATTTCAAATATTAAAATATTAATTTAAAATATTTGTTTAATTTTGAATTGATCCTGTGTATGGTCAGAAATGTGGATCTAGTTTCTTTGCTTTTAAAGTAGATATCCAGTTCTACCAACAAGTCAATTTTTCCTCAAAGCCCTTGCTTAGATGAAGAGCTACAGACAATTATTGGCTGCTATTAGAGAAAGAATAAATTTTCTCCAGGGATGTGCCTTCTCGTAGTTTATCAAATACCAAGTGTTTATCCATAAGCACACATACATATGAAGGTTGTATATATGTGTGAAGTTATAAGAAAGTTAGGAGGACATTGTGGAAGAGAGAGTTATGTGGAAATTATGTAAATACAGTTCACACATGTGAAATTCTCAAGAAATAATATATGTAAAATATGAACAGAAGAACTTACTATTCATGTCTTTCTCAAGAGAGCAAGAGTGAATGGGATGTCATTCCTAAGGGATGCATGTTCTTTTTTTTGTTTGTTTGTTTTTTGTTTTTTGTTTTTTTTTTCAAGACAGGGTTTCTCTGTGTAGCTTTGCGCCTTTCTTGGAGCTCACTTGGTAGCCCAGGCTGGCCTCGAACTCACAGAGATCCGCCTGCCTCTGCCTCCCGAGTGCTGGGATTAAAGGCGTGTGCCACCAACGCCCAGCTAGGGATGCATATTCTTGATTCCTGTGCCCTTATGAAGCTGTGATTGATGTATTGTTTACTGATGGCCTTCATAAGATATGAGAACAACACATATACTGATGCTCAATATTTAGTTCAAATGTATTCCTTCATAACCTTATTTAATAGCACTAAATCAGATTAATGATGAAAATCAGAGTTGATTACTCTGGTAATATAATAATCCATCCTTCCCTTGGGCCAATTCTATGAACCACTTATATGACCAAGTAACAGCTATAATTTTAGTGTTATCAGAATACTTAGAGTGCCCTTTGTTGGTAAATGAGCTTACCATTCCAACTTACTATAGATCAACAAACTCATAGTACAGAAGATAAGGAAAATAAATTCTCCATGTGATTACTGGAGAGAGCCATAACTAACTTCTGCTCATCAACTTAAAGAAGCAAATTATCTACTTGTAAGACACACATAATAAAATGTCTTTTGGTTCAAAGTACACATAATGAAAAACTGAATATTTATAGTCTCAGATGTGATATTATTCAATATGTCACTTTAACTCTGTGTTATCAAATATATATTAGGAGGCAAAGTTAAATCCAAACACTTAGCAGAAGTTCTAGCAAGGATATATCAATGTTTCCTTATGTGGGAGATGTAGCTGGAAAGCTTCTCTCCAGGTCCCGCCAAGACCCAGCAGTCCTGTAGCCCACTTATAAAATAAACACACAGATGCTTATATTATTTAAACTGTTTGGCCTAATGGCTCAGACTTTTTGTTAACTGTTCTTATATCTTAAATTAACCCATTTCTATAAATCTATATCTTGCCACGTAGCTCGTGGCTTACCGGCATCTTTACATGCTGCTTGTCATGGCAGCGGCTGGCAGGTCTCTCCCTCTGCCTTCTTGTTTCCTCAATTTTCTTCTATGTTAGTCCTGACTATACTTTCTGTCTGACTACTGGCCAATCAATTTATTTATTTATTAACAAATCAGAGCAACACATTTGTCATACAGAACATCCCACAGCAGGAAGATACCCATTTTCTAGCAAGAATCTCATTAAAACTTTTGAATGACAGTACTTGTTTTAGTTAGAGTTTCTTTTGCTGTGATAAAACACTATAATTAAAGCAACTTGGAGAGGACAGGGATTATTTTTCTTATACTTCTACATCACAGTCTATGCTCAAAGAAAATCAGGGCAGGAACTGGGAAGTAGGGACTGATGCAGAGGTCATGGAAGAACACTGCCTTATTGGTTTGCTTTCCATGACTTGTTCTTCTGCTTAACAATACAACCCAGGACCACTAGCCCAGGGATAACACCATGCACCAAGGCCTGCACTCTCCCAAAGCAATTGGTTATTAAGAAAATACCTAAAAGGATTACTGACAGGCCAATCTTTTGAACTCATTTTCTCAATCGTGGTTCTCTCTTCTCATACAACTTGTGTCATGTGGACAAGAAGAAAGTACTGTATCAAGAGTTAAACCTCGGTCAATAGCTAGTCAGTTGGACATTCAGCAGTGTCAAAATGTGGATAAGGAGAGGTTTTTAAACTTGCCTCATGCATACATTCTACAACCAGCTCCACCACCACCACAACCACCACCACCACAAAAACAAAATGATGGATATTAGTGTGTGGGCATTAGATTAAGAAATTCAATAGTTGGCTGATCTCCACTCAACAAGTCATTCTATACACTTGGTTGTGAAGTCTGTCCTTTATGGTGCACACCTTCTTCCAGGTAATAATATCTCTTCCCATTCTGTGAAATGTCCTATAGATTCATATATATATTCTCTTTTCTTTTTCAGATTTTTATTTACTAAACTTATTCCTTCTAAGAATATGGACCATTAGGAAAGGCATTTTTAAATAACCCTATACTTTTTATTCTTTTTTTCTATTTATTCTTCTCTCATATAATACATCCTGACTGCAGCCTCTTCTCCATCCACTCCTTCCAGTCCCTCCCTCCCATCTCCCCTCCAGATCTACTCCTCCTTTGTTTACCTTTAGAAAAGAGCAGACCTCTTAGTGATATCAACTGAACAGGTATAACAACGCACAATAAGACTAGGAACAAACCTTCATATCAAGGCTAGAGAAGGCAACCAGCAGGAGGAAAAAGGCCCTATGTCTAGGCAAAATAATCAGAGATACCCTACACCTACTATTATGAGTCTCATAACAACACCAAGCTAAACAATCACAGCATGTACACAGCAGATCTAGCACAGACCCTCTGAGCACCTATGAGCATTTTATAATTGATTCTGTGGTCTGTGTTCTCCTGTGGGACTCTGTAATTTTACATTGGACTACCAAGATGATTGCCTTTATTAATTTTATTTATTGTCACATTTAAATTAGACTGAGGTGAAATATCAGTGTACAATTTCATGTTAGTCAGTTGTATAAACTGATCCTTCTAAAAAGTTGAGATAATTTTCTACTCTATTATTTGTGGATATAAAATACAAAAATGCCAAGGGTATATGAAGATGGAGAGATTGTAAGGGAAATATAGATAGCAGCCATTTTTAAAGAATATTCTGGTGTCCCATAGTTTTTTTACCATGGTCCTTCAGATCACTTCTACCATTAAATAGAGAAAAATCGGGAGAACAGTTATGATGAATTATTGATGGATTTGATGATACTTGGCTCAGATAATAAGACCCAATTCTATTATCCATTCCTATTTGGTGATCAGAATATCATATATCCTTGGCCATAGATTTGTAGCATATTTGACTAATTTTTCTCCTTGACTATATTACCAGGGAAAATATTTTTTGTCCTTTTGGACAACAGTTAATTTTGAATCCTTATTATTAATTTTACTTTATTTTCTATTATATAAATAATTTTATATATGAAAACAACTTCAAAACACTCATTTATTTTCACAGAAGTTCTTCAAATTTGGTCTGAGAAGGTAGCTCAGCCAGGAAAGTGCTTTGCATTTCAATTGTATATTCTGGGTTTGATCCCCAGGACCTATATAAAAGTTGTTTGCTGTGGGATGTCCTGTATGCTGTGAATATATGTTGCTATGATTGATTGATAAATAAAATGCTGATTGGCCAGTAGCCAGGCAGGAAGTATATGTAGGCAGGACAAGAGAGAAGAGAATGCTGTGTAGAAGAGGGCTGAGAGAGATGCTGCCAGCCGCCACCATGGGGAGCAGGATGTAAAGTACCGGTAAGCCATGAGCCATGTGGCAAGGTATACATTTATAGAAATGGGTTGATTTAAGATATAAGAACAGCTAGCAAGAGCCTGAGCCATTAGGCCAAACAGTTTAAATAATATAAGCATCTGTGTGTTTAATTGGGTCTAAACAGCTGCTGCAGGAGCCTGGTGGACACAAAAATACTTCAGCAGCAGTTGTGTAATTTCATGTCTTTGTAATTTCAGCGATGGGAAGGTGGAGGCACATGGATCACTGAGGCTCACTGGCAAGCCAGTCTAGACTGATTGATAGATTCTGACCAAAAAAAATAGATCCATCTCAATGGAGGTGAGTCCTATTCCTTTGGATGGCATTTGAAGTTTTCCTTCATAAATGTACACATATGTGCACAGCCTGACACCCCAGAAACATCAGTGCACACTTACACACACATGCATAAAAATAGTATGAAAAAATTCAAATACATCAATTTTTTGAAGCAAGAAAAATATTCCAAAATGGATTTCAGAAGTTCATATTTTCATCAGTTAAGGCTTATAACAATTGCTCTACAGTCACTCTTAATCACTCTTATCTCAAGATATCCAAAACTAATGTTATACTATTCTTGTTTTTTCATACAATTTTACTCAGTTTCCAATGATACTTTATATTTTTCTCAATGTTTCTGAGTATTTTAAATTCCATCATGCCCATCAAAGAAAATAGAAAGTAAAGCTCCTTTAAAATAAGTGCCTATCAGAGTGAACATCCCTTTAGATTTATGTCTAAGGAAATCCTTTGCCTAGAATACACATTTGTTATTAGCTGATCTTGGATGGTCATGCTTTGCAACAAATCTTCTTGAAATCTATAATTGTTGATTAAATATATCCTAAATCATACACATAAAATGTTGGACAGATGTGCTGTAGAAATAAAGCAAATATGAGTATCATAATATATTATGTAAACAGACAATAATGTGTTAAAAAACATCTGCTGTGCAAAAGAAGAACAAAAGATACATAATACAACGTGTTGAGTAGAAATTTAATTCAGGAGGAAAGTGCCCAAAATGATTCTTTAGGAAGATATTTTTGCTGCTATTATCATCTTGAGGTCTAATGAGATCTTTCCCTTATTATTGTATTTCATACCACATCCAAAATTCTATCTCACTCAAATTGCTGTCTGATTTTATTATATGAATTTTTAATTAAGCGATTATACACAGTTTATTGTAGAAGTTATAAGTATTTTAATACAATAATATAGGTACAGATTATAATAATTGAACTGAAAGGAATACTTTGGGCTGGATATATCCCTCAGTTGCTAGAGTGCTAGCCTAGCATGCATGAAACCCTACATTTGATCAGAAGCAACACATCAAAATGAGAGGGATTGGCACAGGCCTGCAATCCCAGGTCTTAGGAGGCAGAAGCAGAAGGATCAAAACTGTATAGTTTTTATCACCTGCATGGTAAATTTAAGGACACCCTGGAGTACATAAGAACCAGTATTCCAAAAACAAATGAACAAACCAACCAACAAATAAATAAAATGGAACAATTTCTCCTCTTGTACATCTGTCTGGATTGTGTGTGTATGTGCGTGTGTGTGCGCGTGTGTGTGTGTGTGTGTGTGTGTGTGTGTGTGTGTGTGTGTGTGTATGTGTGTGAACTGAACTGGATATAGGGTAGAGTTATATGGGAAGAGGAACCTCAGTTGAGAAAATGCCTCCATCTCACTGCTTATAGGCAAGACTGTAGGGACTATTTTGGATTGATGATTAATGTGTGAAGGCCCAGCTCACTGTGGGTGGTTATGCTCTTAGACAAGTAGTCCTGGATTTTATAGGCAATCAGGCTTAACAACCCATCAGTAGCAAGCCAGGAAGCAGCTATCCAGGCTCTTACCCTGAATCCCTGCCCTAACTACCCTTCATGAAGCTGTAAGCAGAAATAAACCCTTTCCATGCCAAGCTGCTTTGGGTCATGTTATTTTATCATTACAGCCATGGAAACTTAACTAAGTCAACATCCTAAAATCAATTCTACTTTCCCATGTCATATATCTGATAAAATCAATCCTAGACATATACAAGGTGGTCATAAAAACTATAGATAAAATGTCTTGTAGCAATTAATAATATATTAATTTTGCCTCTAAACATTAGGAATAAGAATGATTTTATTATGTTTTCTCAGGTAGAATATATGGCTCTTCTGGGTATTTAATGTCTAATTTTGTTTGTCTTGTCAACTTCAGTTCTTATTTTAAAGGCATTAAGAGATTACTCTCGAGCCATTTTGAGTTACTGTTACCATGGCCCCCCAAAAAACAGATATAGGTTACCCCTAATTCCGGGTTCCAATGTGGGCAGTTTCACGAAGATTTTATAGTTTTGCAGAAGAAAGAAAGATATAAAACAAGGAAAATTTAAAATGAATTTGTGGGCACACCAGAGTAGGAAGAATGAGATGCTAGCTGATGACATTCTTAGCTTTTGCACTGGTGGAAGCTAGTGATTTGCTAATTCAATTGATTCTAAAAGGTTTTCATTTCTTATCACAAACTGTTAGTTCTGATACAGAATGGGCCAAGGAATGGCTGTTCCAGAAGGATAAAACTAGCCAAAACTTGGCCTCTGAACCTGAAAAATTCCAGTCTCTCCATAGTACTGAGATTACAATCAGCCCAATGGTCCCAATAGATATAGACTTCTTCCAGGAGATTTTTGTTTACAGCCAGATACAGTGTTATTTCATTCATAATCTCATGTTCAAATGTTCAGCAAGTACATTTTCCATGTTTCTTAAAAATAATTATAAGAACAATCTCCTTATTAATCATTTTGTCAATTGGTAATTCCTGTAACGAAATTGCCATTTAATTATGCTATATTTTATTTACTTCCAGAGAGCTCTTCTTTGGGGTTTAATAATAAAAGTTGTTAATTGATGGTAGATATTATTCTCATTTTTCTTCCCCATAATATTTATAGCTTTTTTTCAATCAAATGTACTTTTAAGGTTCTCAAACTAAATGAAGAAATTTTTCATTGAAATTGCCTGAGATGCCAGGTATGTTCTATATCAGTTACCCTATCACAAAGGAACTTAAGCAAGAAGACTTCTGTGAATTGGAGGCAACCTGGACTACACAGTGAGTATTGGGTTTAGTTGTTTTGGTCAACTTGACATAAGCTACTGTTACCTGGGAAGAAGAATCTCAATTGAAAAAAATGCCTCATACTGAATAGCTATAATGTAGAATATGAAACTAGATCCTTAGTGTTCACCCAGCATAGACTCATTTTCATGTGGATCAAGGGCTTCAACATAACTAACCTGATATCTTGAACCTGGTTGTAGGAAGTAGAAGAATCTCCGGGTTAGTGAAGCCCACAGTGAATGTGTATTTTTGACATGCCACATTAAGGATCCCAATGAATCAGCTGCATCTGAATGACAAAGCTTTCCCTGAGTGAGTCTCAGAATGATGTCAAAGCCTTCCTCAGGATCTGAGTATGACAGGTTGATCAGTGCATGCAAATCTAGCAACTTCAGCTTCCCCTGCTCAGATGTTTACAGCCTGATACTACATACAAACAGTCATGGAAATGTGGTAATTGACTCAACCCACCTGACCCCAGATTTTATTTAACTATGTCTGCCCTTTCTTCATTGCTTTGCCACTGTTAGTGAGGGTTCCAGGACCAATTTATGTGAGTCATGGTCCCTGACAGAGGAAAATGTAAAAATTATACTTACAGGTTGAGAGGACATTTTGGACAAAACCCCGGTAGTGCAGACATTAAATCTAACAATTGACTGATGGTCTCACATGAAACAAAAAAGCTTTGGAGTAGCAAAGAATACCATTCTTAGTATGAAGAAGCAGCCTATAGAATGGGAAAAAAAAATATTTGCTAGCTACCTCTGCAACACAGAATTACTGTCTAGAAAGTAAAAAACAACTCAGAAACACAAACATTAAGGGAAAAAAAAACATTCAAATGAAAAATGCATCATGAAATTAAACAGAGTTCTCAAAATATAAAATGCAAATGTCTGAGAAAAAATTTTCTATATATTCAACATCTTTAGCTGTCAGACAAATGCAAATTAAAAACTTTGTCATTTCATTTTATCTCATTCAGAATGGCTAATATTTTTTAAATGACTACAAATTTTAACATGGCTCTTGGGAAAGGGGAATACTGATTTACTGTTATTGACAGTATAAACTAGTATAGCCACTATACAAGTGTGGAGTTATACAAAAAGCTACAAGTGTAGCTACACCATTCTTAGACACAAACACAAAAGACTATATTTATTTCAGAGACATCTGCTATTCCATGGTCATTGCTATTCTATTCACAACATTCAGGAAATTGAAACAGCTTAGTTGTCCATCAATCGATGAATGGATAAAGAAAATATGGTATATTTACACATTGGCAACAGTATTCATCTATTAAGAAATATGAGATTTTCTGATCAAATGATGAAACTGCAAAATAGCTTCCTCACTGAGGCTATCCAGGCCATGATAGACAAATAACATATGTTTTCTCTCATTTGTGATGTTAGCTCAAAATCTTCAGAACTTTTTGTTCTATTTTTAATACACATAGAAGTCAGGAAATTAACAATAAGCTATAATGGGAAGATAAAGTGTCCAAGGAGTGGCATACAGATAGTGAGTTAAATGGAGTGGGAGATGGGAAAGCACAGTACAGGAGGGAATGCAGGGAAGGATAATTAGCACTAAGAATATTCTGTGAAAGTCATTTGTAAACCTACTACTTCAGTTGCTTTATAGAATATAAACGTGTAAAAAAGATTTTAAGTGGAGTTACCCTCTATTGGGGCAATAATACCCCTAATAGATATCATGGGCTGACAAATACAAATTCCAGTGACTGAATTGCCTTTTCTCAATTGGAGTTGTTGTCAAATGAGGTACTAGAGACTCCCAAAATTACAAGCTATTGCCATTGCTTTTGTAGCTGGAGTTATCTCCAGTCCCGTCTGGACCTGCAGCCACTCAGACCCAAATAAACACACAGATGCTTCTATTATTTAAACTGTTTGGCCTCATGGCTGAGGCTTCTTGCTATCTAGTTCTTAAATCTTAAATTAACCCATTTCTATTAATCTGTAAGTTGCCACATGGCTTGTAGCTTACCAGTACTTTACCTTGCTTCTCATGGCGGTGGCTGGCAGTGTCTTCTGACTCAGCCTTCCACTTCCCAGAATTCTTCTCTCTCTTTGTCCCGCCTATACTTCCTGCCTGGCTACCAGCCAATCAGCACTTTATTTATTAACCAATCAGAGCAGAACATTCACAGCATACAGATATCCACAGCAGACAAATACAAATTCCGGTGACTGAATTGCCTTTTCTCAATTGGAGTTGTCAAATGAGGTACTAGAGACTCCCAAAATTACAAGCTATTGCCATTGCTTTTAGTTGCCCTCTAGAACTTGATAAAACCCTATTGCTAAAGATATCATATAATTTTTTCACAGAACATAGAGAAATCAGTCTGACATTAACCTGGAATATTCATCTCTGCTGGCTTGAAACTGCCATGTATACAACTGGAAGAGTAAGGGCAATCATTAATCTTACACATCTGTGAACCCTGTGAGCTACAATAATGACCATCCTGGCAAGACATGCCCAAAGTTATAACTGTCACACTATTGTCATAGGAATAATATGCCATTTTCTGAATGGATTTAAGTCCTGCTTCGCAAGGCAAAATCCATGCATGGCACCACAACTGGGGCCAAAAATCTATGCTTAGACAAGGAATAATCACCAGAAAATGATCTCCCTTTGTTACTCTGATAAAAGATTGTAGCATGAGTCTTAAAAGGTTCTTATTAATTAAATCAAACCTGAGCCAGGTATTGGGGTGAAATGCTGGATGGTCAGAGAGACAGAGTAAGCCACAGCTATCTCACCT
>CABHPR010146638.1:65042-90934 GCA_902168415.1 Peromyscus melanophrys
AGCCAAATGCTTCTCCAGGGCAAATGCCTCTCCAGGGCAAATGCCTCTCCAGGGCAAATGCCTCTCCAGGGCAAATGCCTCTAGTTTCTGGTCCTCACGCTTTATATACCTTTCTGCTTTCTACCACCACTCCCTGGGATTAAAGGTGTGGGTCACCACGCCTGGCCGTTTCCAATGTGGCCTTGAACTCACAGAGATCCAGAGGGATTTCTGTCTCTGGAATGCAAGGATTAAAGGCGTATGCTACCACTGCCTATCCTCATGTTTAATATTGTGGCTGTCCTGTTCTCTGACCCCAGATATGTTTATTAGCATACACAATATTTTGGGGAACACAATATCACCACAAAAGATCATAGTATTAAATTGACTCCCAATGTCCTATCATAGATTATTCTCATAGATTAGTGCAGTTCTCAAACAACAAAGAGATGATAATATTTGCAGTGGGTGGAGATTAACACAGAGACCCTCAACTGGTCAAGGTGCTGAGAATAAGAGTATGTAGAGTTCTCATTCCAAAATTGGAATCCATATCGATCCTTCCTGCCAATTCTTAGGGATTATTGCAGAAATGTGGGTAGAAAGAATGCAAAATAGAGGCATTGTATGACTACAAGGAAACAGTGATTTCTGAACACAACGGTGATTCTGCATATATAAACTTAATGGTTGTGATAGTATGTACAAGACCTGTGTTAAATCCCAAGCCATAACAAATATCAGCATGAAGATGGAAGATGGGCATGAAGTTTTGCCTCCATCAGAGTTAAAGCTATTGGTAATTAATAACTGCTGGGGGAAGTGAGAGTTAATTTTCTTTAAGTATGTGATCCCTGTTAGGTCAACCACCCAAGAGAACATGGGCAGCACGAATTGGACTCAGTGAGCTTAAACAAAATGAGGACACATAGTTGGGTGGGGTGGAAGAGGGGTGGATCAGAGAGAAGTCTGAGGACATAGATGAATATGATAAAAATACAATTCATCAAATTCTTAAAGAATCAGTAAAAAGAGACCACAGTTAGATAAACTTATGAATATTTACTCACATATCATGTTAAATAATTATCCCTCGTACACAAAATGGGTGTTGATTTATATAAAAAATTACACTGTAATATAGCAGAAAATAACAAGAGTAAAATTTAAGTATATTTCTGTCATTTTCTATTGTATACAATTTAAGATTTAGTTAAATATTAATATTTAAGTTTTATAGATGAAACATATTAAACCCCACTACATTCTCAGGAACTTTTTTTGTTTGAAAAAGAATCTTAGTATTATAACAAGAAGATATATTTATTCAAGATAACATTGATTAGCTGTCATTTCATAAAACCAAACAATGAAATATTACTGAGGATTGGCCAGGTGAGACAAAGGGTAAAGTTTCTAGCTGTCAAAACTGGAGACCTGAAGTCAATCTACAGATTCCATGTTGGATGTAAAGAAGGGACTCCAAATGTTGTCCTCTGAACTCAACCTACACCCTGAGGTATGAATACATATGCATGGACATGTGTCCACACATATTCATATACTACTAATTAATATATTTAAAAATACTGAAACACACATGGACTTTATAATCAGAAGTAATTCTCTGTAGTTTATTCCCTGAGGAATATAAATGAATGTAATTAGTGGTAAACATTGCTACACTCAGGTAAAATGTTTACTATTATATTACCAAATTGAAAGTGTAAAGCCTATAATTCCCATTTATTTTTGCCTATGTTATGTATATAGATCATGTTTATGCAAGACGAATAATCCTAGAATTTTTTCAAAGTACTGACTTTATCTTTTTCTCATCTAACCTAACCTGTATTTCACAATATGCAGCACTCTCTTAGGTAACAAACTAATGCAAGTGTTTGTCTATAGGTATCATCAATCTTTTGCTCATTCATGAATTTTAGAATATGAGGCATTTCTCAAGTTGCATTCTGCCAGTCTTCAAAAAATCTGCCATTATCTATGAGCAAATAATAAAATGTTATCTAGTAAGTCTGCTCTTGGTGGTAAACCTATTCTTATTGATGATTTTTGCATTATTGAGAGTTTCAAATTACAATGCTAAAATTTTAATATATTAAAGAGCTGTAGAATTGAGTACTTAGAGCTGAGCCTGGCATTACTGGAATGTAATCACAACACCCAGGAAAGCTGAGGCAAAATAATTTCAAGTTCAAGACCTGTCTGGGCAGCAGACAGTGTTGAAAATAATTCTGTACAACTTACCTACACCCTGTCTCAAAAGAAAATATACATAAAGGAACCATGGACATAGTGTAGTAGTCAGGAACTTAGCCTATCAAGCACTAGTACTTCAAAATTTAATATAAATAACAACAACAATTGATGGAATGAAGAGTAAATAGGAAATTGGATATTAAGCTATCTTTTTTTTTCTGTAGTATGAGTGATATCAGAAAGTCCCCTTACAGAGAACCATGAAACAGCAAAAAGAGGTCTTAAGATGGGTTGGGAAGAAAAGAAAAAAAGTAGGCAATACAATATAAAAGTACAGATGACAGAAAAAGAAATAGAACTGAGGCTATTGGAGTAAAGAGAAGACCAGCAGGGGTGGGAATGGATCTCTGCCTTCCCAGTGCTGGGATTCCAGTTACGTGTTGCCTATGCCTGACTTAAAAAAAAAAAAAAAGAAACAAAAAACAAAAACAAATCATGAGTTCTTGAAGGGCAGCAGTGGTACACTCTTTTAATCGCAGCACTCGGGAGGCAGAGCCAGATAGATCTCTGTGAGTTTGAGGCCAGCCTGGTCTACAGAGAGAGATCCAGGACAGGCACAAAAACTATACAGAGGAAACCTTGTCTCAAAAACCAAACCAAATCAAAACAAAGCAAAAGGAAAACATGAGTTCTTATAAATCAAACTTGGACTTGCATGCTTGCATGGCATCTGTTTCACTAATTGAACTAACTGGTCCATCTCCCCAGCCTACAATTGTACAAATTTTATAATACCTTCCTAAGGCTGGAGGGTATTTCAGTTTTTACATATGCATAACTGAGAACTTGCTCTCTTAAAGAATATTTGATTCTTTGTAAATGTCAATGTCATTGTTACTGGGTTTGTAAACTTGTCAAAACTCATTAAGTTGTATAACCCGACACTGGGAAAAGGATGAAACAAACAAAGGGAAATTAAATCTTAAACACTTTTACAGATTTTTTTTCCTCCTGAAAGAAAGGAAGAGTTTCCTTAGCAATTCAGTGAATATAATTTAATTTTGTAATACTGTTCACACAATCACAGTAAAATGATTTAGGCTTCATGGTGACCCAAAATAAAATCTATCTTACCTGTATCATTATTCAATTTAGATTTGATTATTTACTACTGTTTTGGTTTGAATTGAAAGCCCCCCCATCTCTGTGTGTGTGTGTGTCTGTCTGTCTCTGCCTCTGTGTCTGTGTCTGTCTGTCTGTCTCTTTCTGTCTGTCTGTCTGACTGTCTTTCTGTCTCTCTCTCTCTTTCTCTCTCTATCTCTCTCTGTGTGTCTCTGTCTCTGTCACACACACACACACACACACACACACACACACACACACACACACTTAGTCATATTTTCCAGATGATGACACTGTTTTGTAGACTTTGAATCTTTTAAGACATGCATATAGGTAAGCAGAGGGTGGGTCTTTGAGTCAAAGACCAGCTCTGCTTCCAGTCTTGATATCTGCTTTGTAGTATGGAATGTCTTCTTACTGCCAGGGAACCACTCTGCCTTGCTTTCCTTGCATGAAAAACCTACCCTACCTTCTGAAACAAGGAAATAAACCTTTATTCCATATATTTGTTTCTATCAAATTTTCTGTCCCAGCAGTGAGTAAAGTACCTAACAGAAGTCTTATTAGAGTAGTTTTTGAGGTATCCACTTAATCAGTATCAACAAATCACAACTGTTTCTAACTGGAGGCCAAAATTTATATAAAAAATTATGCCATTTTTTCTTTCTCTCTCCTGCTAAGATGATTCATTTCCATGTCCCCAGGAGATTCAAGCCCTTAAATTTCATTTATTAAAAATATTGATCCAATTGGCACATAACCCAAACAATGGTTTGTAAGTAAATAAGGCCAGAAAAGAAAAGCTTCCTACGGGCATTCTCCTTAACTTTGCATGGACTGAATCAGAGGAACCAATGGTATTTCTGAAATGAGGATTTATCTCTTTCAAGGGCTATATATTGGATTCATCTGTGTCCTTGTGATATTTCCTGGCTATTGATTGCAAAGAAAGAAACCAGAGTCTCCCGTATTCTATTTCAGTGTCCTTCCATTTATTTGTACTGTGCAAAGAGTCCTTGGAGAGAACGTTCAGATTGCAATAAGGAAATTGCATTTTCTGGGTATAGATAAAATGGACCCACTGAAGCACTCCTGTGAACTCTAGTGATTGTGATAGTCCTTGAATATGATTAGCCAGAGTGCAATGAGATATGTATGGTCCATGGAGGTGACCCACTCAGTTAAAGTAGACAAGATTATGATCTTAAGAGGAAAAAAATATGCTAAGAAGAGTTGAATTCAGCATAGGAATACACTATTCTAGAAATTGCCTTAGCAGTACCAAATATATGAATCAAAAGAAAAAGTTTTAAACAATAACTTGACTTGCTTATATTTCCCTTGGCATACTTTATTTAGAATTTTAGCTTTCTCTGTAGTCTTAATATATACTATACTATGCCTCAGTTAATTATATGTTCACATTATTTTCAAGAAAATGTTTGAGATTCTTTCTTACACCTGTCAGAATTGGTAAGAACAATAACACAAGCGAAAGCTCATGGTGGTGAGGATAGGGTGCAAGGAGAACGCTCCTCCATTTCCAGTAAGAGTGGAAACTTGTACAGCCACTAAGGAAATCAGTATGGCAGTTCCTCAGAAAACTGGGAATCGATCTACCTAAAAACCCAGCTACACCAATTTTAGGCATATACCCAAAGGGTGCTTCATTCTCCCACAAATACAGTTACTCAACCTTATTCATTGAGCTTTATTCAAAGCAGCTAGAAACTGGAAACAATATAGATTTCCATCAACCAAAGAATGGATAAAGAAAATGTGCTACATTTGCAAAATGGATTATTATACAGCTGTTAAAAAACTGACATCATGATATTGGCAGGCAAATGGATGCAAGTACAAAAAATTCATCCTGAGTGAGGTTACCCCAGACCCAGAAGGATAAATATGGTATGGATTCACTTATAAGTGAATATTAGCCATTAAGTAGAGGATAACCAAACTACAATTAGTAGACACAGAGAAGTTACATAAAGAGGAGGGGTCACAGACTGAATCTCCTTGTGAAAGGGAAATAGAATAGATTTTACAGGTGTACTGGAGCAGGAGGGGATTAGAGAAGGAACGATAAGGTTGAGGGGAATGGGATGCAGAGGAAGATGGAATTAGGAGGCATTTGGGGGATGAGGTGAAAACGTAATGCAGTGGAAACTTCCTGGAATCTACAAAGGTGATCCTAATAAGGACTCCTACCAATGGGGATATGGAGTCGCAACTTGTCATTGCTTGTAGTCAGGTAAGAAGTACAGTGGAGGAACTGAGCTGCATTTAATTGAGTTGTTGGTCAATGGGGGAATCCCATGGAAATCCCCAAACAATCCAGGCTGATGCTAAGAGAAAGGATTCCCCCCTACAAACTGACAACAGGGTCCTATTGCTGTGGACAACATCCACAAAACTCATTTAACATGGAGAAGTTTAGCTAGTGCCTATGTGGAGCCTTCACCTCTATGTTCTAGTCTCTTTGGTACAGGAGGGTAATCTGCAAGTTACCAAAAGAGAAACATGGTCAACAAACCAGCCATAGAACCTTTAACCTACAATCTGTCCTGCCTACAAAATATTATAGGGCAATGGTGGCACAGAATCTGTGGTAGTAGCCAACAAATATCTGATTTGCCTTAAGGACCACTCCATGAAAAGGAACCTATACCTGATACTACTTTGGTGACCAAGAACTAGTAGATAGTCCAGAGACTTAGGATAAAACCAAATACTACTGGTCTAAAAAGTATAATAAAATGATTCCTAATAATATTGTGCTATATTCAAAGATCAGTGCCTTCTTCCTGAAGCAAATGGGAGCAGATGCAGAGACCCACATCCAGACATTATGAGGAGAGAGTGTAAATTAGAGGTCTCTATCAAATCCTCCTCTCTGAACTTAGGGATTCCTTGGGAAGAAAAAGTAGAAAGATTAAGAGTCAGAGGTAACAGAAGATACCAGGAATATCCTGGTACTCTGAATCAAGTAAGAATGGCACATTTGAGCTTACAGAGACTGAAGCAGCAGCAAGCACAGGGTCTACAGGCCTACATGGGTCTTCACCAGGTCCTCTGCATAGCTATTAACTTAAAGTTTTTATGGGGTTCCTGAGTGTGAGAACAAGTGGGTCTCTGACTCTTCTTTTTGCCTGCTCTTGGGACTCTTCTTCCTGTTGGATTGCTGTGTCCAACTTCAATTTGATGATTTTGTTTGATCTTATTTATATTTCATTTAGCCATGTATGGTTGTCATCTTTTAGAAACCCGTTCTTATGTAGTTAGAGACAGAAAGGGAGTAGATCTCAAGAAGATGATAGGTGGGGAGTAATTGGGAGAAATAGAGGTAGGTGAAAATATAGTCAGGATTTATTATATGAAAAATAATATATTTTCAATATGAATAAAAAATAAATATTTTGGAGTAATAACTATTTTGGGATAGTTCTACAGAGAATGAAACCAGAAATGAAATGTACTTTTGTTGACTTCTTCATTTTTATTTAATTAAAAGAAGAAATAAAATTAAATATAGAAATAGTGTATTAATTCCTTAATATTTGTCATCTACTTGATCATTACAAACAATCACTAAAACATATTTATATGGAAACAAGTGAACACTATTGACAACTGAAAAAAGTCTCTGAAATTAAATATCATGTTAGTAGCTAACATTATATATGTGTAAAACATTGTAAAATTGTGCAATGCTATTTTGAAATAGTTAAATTTAAGAATATACTTTTGACACATAGGGTACAGAATAGAAGATAAACGTTATACTTTTCTTTAAATATGCACATCTCTTATCCTGCTTTACTACTAGTCTATAGCGCTGAGTCAGTGGAAGCCATTAACCCCTTACATTCCTTGTCCTTGCAGCACTTGGGGATGGTTTTTCCTATCCCTAGCCAAGATACCATTGCATTCATCACATAAGAGATAATGATTATCTCTTATCTCATCTAAGCCCTTGCTATGATAATCAAATCACTAAGAAAAGAGAATAATTGAATTTCTCCACATTCAAGTTATATGTGATTCTGTCCCTACCCCAGAATTTTAAGCCATTAATCATTCTTCTTGCTCTTGGTTTATTTTATCTGCCTGACAGTATTTCTGCAAATAAATTCATAGAAGAAGTTCATCAGGTTAGAACAGTCTTAGTTACTAGAATGATAGTGTGTCTCTTTGGTGGGCCATTGTACCTAAACTATTATAACCTATATGTGAACCTATTTATATTGCATCTATGTAAAACATTGTTTTGTTTTTTTGTTTTTTAAATTGATGTAGTCATTCCTTTTAAAATGAAAATATTTCTTTGTAAGTAGAACAGTATTTAAATAAGACTTTTTTTTAATACCCCAAATCAATCACTTATGTACTTTGATTCACTTAGCCACACTTAACATTAGATTTCAGGGACAAAACGAGATAATATCTTTCTCATTGAGAGGTCATGAAAATTAATTATATATATGTATCTATGGATTTTAAGCATATTTAAATGCTTTCTTATTTTCAATGAAAATATTTTGGAGGATGCTGAAGATTTCAGAATTGTAAAATCTAAATTTCTATAATGACTAAGTTGCCCTTTCTTTGAATTCCTGTTATATTATTATGGGCATATAAGTTCTTGTTCATAACATAAAAATTTAAATAACATTAAATATTATGATATTTTCTAGTTCTTTCCTATGATTGTCTTGAAGATATATTACATGTTTAGATATAAAATTAAAAATATTCATGAAATCATGCCATATTGATATTTTAAATTACCTTATAATGTAGCTATTTATATTAATCTGTCTAAATATTAATCTTTCTTCCTGTTTTTCAGCTTATATTTCTATCTTACTTGTGTGTGAAATCTTTCTCCAATTTCTTTTCTTGTCTTAAATATTTTTATATATTTCTTTTAAAGGGTCATTTTAAGTCACTTTAACATTCAAGGAATTGACACATTTCTTTATCTCTAAATGCACTTATGTTTTTATTATAGTAAGATGTTTTAAAGATAAAAATTTTCATGACATTAAAGCACTGATTGAGGCTAAACACAGTCCCTTTGATGTATGTAGACACTGTACATGTGGGTAGAACAGGCAAAGCATAAGTCCTTGCTCAAAAATTTACAATAGTTGACAGAAAAGATAAAGCTTAGGAAAAACACCTCCTAAATAGAGTTTTAATTTTGCTTTGCATTTAGAATAACCCAAGTAGTTAGATTTTCTTTAAAAATGTTTATATTCTCTAGATATAATTTTGGAATGATCATAAAATTAACATGTATGAGTGTGTGTGAGTTAGAAAGGAAAATATAGGAGAGAGAGAGAGAGAGAGAGAGAGAGAGAGAGAGAGAGAGAGCGAGCGCATTTTGGTTTAATTGTGACGTGACTCAAAAATGAGTAAGAAATGAATAAGTAAAAGTTTGCAGAGATTTGTGCAAAGCTGATTTTTAAAACAAATTAGAACATGTAAGCTATGTTCTTATACTGGTAATGATTTTACAAATCTTTTAGCTTATTTTATTACTGTTCTGTGTCCAATTCCCAGTGTGAAGTAACCTGCCAATCTTTCTCTTATTTCAAATTCTAGAGCATATAGCCAAACTGAAAATAACAACTGTGATTGAGTGTATTTTTTAGATAGATATGATAAACTGACAATGTTTCTTTCTTGTCCATTTTGTTGGGGGGGTGTAATTAGGGAACTGTGAATATTCTGAAATTAGTCACTCCTTTAAGTAAATTGGATCACATTTGTAGATAACAGCTCTCTCAATATTTGATATGTCCTTACTCATCAACATAAGAATCTTTACAATATGACAGATTTCTCAACTAAAATACATATTGTTTCTGATCAAGAGCAGATTTCTTAAAATAATGATGTAAGAATGAAAGTTTCATTGTGTTATGACACACTCAAAATTTTCCAACCACTGTAAAGACATTAAATTACTGACATGATTCTTCACAGTGCACTTTTAGCTAGAATGCCAACTGTGTGGGAATTACTTGACATAAATGGCTCCATAATAAAGATAATATCAATAAACATGCTTTAGAAATCTACAGAAATGTCATTTCTTCAGGATTTCTCAGACCGTTACCATAACCATGTACATTATAGGTTAAAAAAAAAAAGATACAATGGACCATGTTCATAATACTTATTTCCAAAAAGATGATTCTACTTTTACATTAAAAGTTCATAGAACCTTTTGGAAAATTGTTATAACTCATATAATAATAATCCTAATGAATGATATGCTATGTTCATAATTACTGGCCTCACATAAATGATTATTGAAAGTATTTACAAGCCTGCATTTGCTTACTATATGGAAGAATTTCACATGAAGTTTTCTGTGATGTAGTTGATGTTTTAAACACAAAGAAGACCATCACAAACTTCAAATAGATACCATTATTGTGTCTAATAACATGAATAATGAATAAAGTCTTTGGAGTACAACTGTGCATATAATTTTGAATGAGATATATGCTTGTCCTTTAGATAAATGAAATTCATACATGTAGTATATTTTTTCTTCTTGGTCCAATTTATGGTTTTGTACTTGTGAACCAATATAGTATCTGAAAATATAATCCATTTCTTTCCAAATATAATTGCAAAAATTTTGTTTGTTACTTTCAGTTGGGAATATGGTACAGTATAATAGTTAAAGAAAAACTAAGATGAATATTTGGTTGTTGCTATTCTTGTTATAGAGCTATTACAAACATGAAAAACATGATTATTGTGTGGAATAGTGAGGATTTCACATTCAACAAAGCCCTGGATATTAGGGGTGAGGAAAATTAGAAAATTCCTGGCTTATGAAGAGGAATATATTTAACCAGAACATGTAGTAGAAGACTTCTACAATGTAGTAGAAGACACATATAAAAACAAATATTTTCTTTTCTAAAGATGTATTACTTATGCACGCATAAGTATTTTGCCTGCAAGTATGTACATTACTACATACAAGCCTGGTGCCCAGGGAATGCAGAAGAGGAGGTCATAGTGCCCTGAAACTGGAGTTCTCAATGGCTGTGAAGTACTACATAGGTTCTAGGGAAGTGAATCTTGGTCCTCTGTAAGAACAACTCATGTTTTTAACTGCTGAGCCATCTCTCCAATCACAAAACATGTTCTTACTTTTCTTTTAATGTCATGTGTGTGGCAGTGTGTTGTTATAAAGCACAATGACTATAGATACTAACAGGTGAATGAATGTCTTCAAAGTGTCTCTGCAAACTTTATTATAATCCAGATTTTCACAATAATTTGTTAATTGAAATTCTTTGTTGATTTTTCTGTGTATCCTAGCAGAAAAGAATAAGCATCTGTCCTGTGTCAGATGTAGAATTAACTTGGCTAGATAAACACAATAGTCATGCCAAGCAGCTAGCACCAAGGACAAAGTGGTGTGCAGTGGCCTGGAGATCCTATGGAAACATGTTAGTATTGATTAGGGTCAGTATTAGGAGCTACTGTGGCTATAGCCCATGCTGCTTCTCCTGCAGGGAGATGGAGAATGCAGCACAACAGTGCAGCCCACAGGCTACAGACATAGAGATTGAGACAAGGAGCCTCAGAGTGGTGGTCACCAAGGGCCGGAAGGTTTGTGTCAGCCAGGAGCTCATACAGAACTTGCCCCAAGATGACCTTCTTAGCTACAATATCATCTCGACTCTGGGCAACAGCAGGAGATCTGAGACAATTCTCAGTAGTGGTCCAATATTTATGGTGCTTCAGAAACCAGAAACCTTGAACCAGACCAAGGATTCATTGCAATGAATATTTGCATGTTAAGTTTTGGGCAAAAATATACTGTGTGACACAATGCAGTTTCCAAGGCCATGCCGATGTCCCTGGTATATGCTTCTGCCTGAGGCCAGGAAATGCCAGTGGGTTGTGCTACCACAGGGGGCCTTGTTGACGTGAGTGGCCTGCACCGCCACCTGTGGCCATGTTAATGTCTATAATCTGTGCTGCTGAGGAGGGCCATGTTTGGGTCCATGGACAATACTGCAGCAGAGGTCTGAGTTGATGGCTATAGTCAATACTGCCACTGGAGACCATTCTGAGGTTTAGGGCCCATGTTGATGCTGAAAATCATGTAGATGTCCTTGGTTCATGCTCTCACCAGAAACCATATGCAAGTCCATGATCCATGCTCCCACTGACCGTAAAGGGCAAAGAAGCTACTTTTGCAGTGGTATCTATGAGTGCAAACTCACAGTTGACAAAGATGATATAGATGGCTTCTGTGACAAAATGTATCCCCCATAAAAAGTAAGAGCCTAGATAGAAAATCATGGAAGAGAACTCTTAAAAGTCTCAATAAGAATGCTGAAGTATAGTTATCCACAAATGATGGCTACTGGCTGGGGTGCAGGTGGGGAAGGACTTGGTTGTCTTTAAGGGACTGGCCACTGGGAGTTTGAACATGCTCTAGTAAGTATATGGGCAAAATAGATTGTAGTTGTTTTTTTCTTCTTCTTTTTTGTTTGGAGGGGTGTCACAAGGGTGGGAGGGACAGACCTGGTAGGCCTTGGAAGTGATTGGGGTCCATGATGTGAAATTCCCAAATAATCAATAAAATATGTTGAAAAACATTTACTTGGCTAAAGGTTTATTGCTTCTCCAGGGGCATGTTTCATACCTGTCTAAAGATGTGGTGGGTAATGGGTATTGGAGGTTGTAATTTAAGAAGCTAGTGTTACATTCTGATATTATAAAATATGTCAAGACATCTAAAACATAAATAGTATAAATTCTGAATAGTGAAAATGTGTCATAATTCAGTCAAATAATAGCAATACCAACCCAAGCATAGAGTAGGACAGAAATAAATGTTTCATGAGTATACTAATGAATTAATAAATGTAGTTTGTGGGACTCTTGACTGGGTACCTTTTCTCTATACTATTAAAATCAACCATTATTATTTGTATAAAATTTAAGATAAGTGATATTATTGGGAATAATTTAGCTTACAATTCAAGCATATATTGACTTAACTTGGTGTTTTTCATTATCATAATGCTCTGGATTAAACATGATAAGTTAAATTTTGTCTCTTGAAACATCTTGAACTTATTTTTCTAGATGTAAAAGAGGTACAATAATAGCATCTACTTTACAGGAGTTTGGCATATTGTACTAAATAGGATATGAAAAGTATCTACCACAGAGGAATAGACTTTGCATTAATGTTATTATGGTCATCAGACACCCATTTTATATTTAAGGGAAGGTGCAGGGGTGTTGAGTCATGCTTATTGATGTCCTACTATCTGCAAAGATGTGGGAAAAAAGTTTAATTTAATGCAGTTCCTGTACTTCTGTCACTTGTAACCATATGCCAAATCAAAACACTGCATTTTTGACAAAGCTGTTCTTGAAAGACAACAAGCAGTTAAAGAAAATGAAGAACACTACATGTATAGTGAAAGGGAAAGTTCTATAATAATAAAAAATAAAGCACCTTTTGGGTTTTTTACTTAAATTTAATTGAAGAATGAGAGGAAAGTTGACATTGTTTTTATTTTGAGATGTGTATTAGAAGGGATAAAAATAAAAGCTATTTGAAAACTATTACTTTGTTGAAATATTCATATTAAGAAATTGCAAATCTAGAATCAGTCCATATTTCTTGGATTTTACTGTAATGCGCTGTAAGCACACTGTGTCCTTACTCTAAATCAGGTTCTAATGTCATGTTTTCTAACATGATTTATTGGAAAGAAAATTAGTCTAGAAACCTAAGATTTTAATCTCAGCCAAATATTTCTCTTAAATTACTTACCTTTCTGTTACCTCTGTCTTCCACACCCATTAGTACACATATATGTCACCCTTATATACCTGTACATACATACACATACACAATTCCTGTGGTGGTATTGTGTTCCCCAAAATATTGTGCACACTAATAAATTTATCTGGGGTCAGAGAACAAACAGCCACTAGATACAAAGGCTAGAAAATGGTGGCACTCATACCTTTAATCCTAGCATTCCAGAGACAGAAATCCCTCTGGATCTCTATGAGTTCAAGGCCACACTGGAAACAGCCAGGCATGGTGACACATGCCTTTAATCCCCAGAAGTGAGCCTTTAATCCCAGGGAGTGATGGCAAAAACAGAAAGCTATATAAGGCGTGAAGACCAGAAACTAGAGGCATTTGACTGGTTAAACTTTCAGGCTTCTAGCAGCAGTTCAACTGAGATTCATTCTGGATGAGGACGCAGAGGCTTCCAGTCTGAGGAAACAAGACCAGCTGAGGAACCGGTGAGGTGAGATAGCTGTGGCTTGTTCTGGTTCTCTGATCTTCCAGTGTTCACCCCAATACCTGGCTCAGGTTTGATTTTATTAATAAGAACTTTTAAGATTCATGCTACAAATTCCCCCCAACCCAAATTATTATTTCTAGCATTCTATGCTAAGGAAAAAATTGTAGGTACTACAAACTCTTCCCATACACTGTATCATTAAAGTTACAGCTAATGGCTTCTCCAAAGGACTATTGCTGTGGGATAATGTTTTTGTATACTGGTTTAATAAAATGCTGATTGGTCTGTAGCCAGGCAGGAAGTATAGGCGGGATAAGCAAACAAGGAGAACTCTGGGAAGAGGAAGGCTGAGTCAAGTGATGCCAGCCCGCTATCCAGGGAGTAGCCTGTAATGACATACAGGTAAAGGCACGGATAATGCGGCCACACATAGATTAACAAAAATGGGATGAGTTTAAGTGTAAGAGCTAGTCAATACTAAGCCTGAACGAATGCCCAAACAGTTATAATTAACATAAGCCTCTGTGGGTCTACTTTGGTCCGAGTGGATGCGGACCATGGGACACAGAAAAACTTCCGACTACAGACTCTTAATGTCTGTATCACTAGTAGCAAGCTAAGGAATTACAAACAAGAATATAGTCAACATCTTGTGCAATTGAACAAATTATTCATGCATTTTGATACATAAAGAGAAGTAAATCTGTGGGGGAAAATAAGTAAATGCATGACTGTATCATGTTAATGCATACTGTGAAAATAAACACATTTACTAAAATCATAAGCTGAAGGTAGGTAACTATATCTATATCAATTATGAAAGGACAAATCATACCTTAACTTCTTAGAGGCTAATTTTAGTCACTGCTATTAGAAAATTATTTTATTTTATTTTCCCTTGGTGTTTAATAGCAATTTATATTGTCATATGTTATTCTGTAGATGTAACCAACCATCTTATTAAATAAGAAACACAGAGCCAATGTAAAGATAAAAGCCCAAGAGGTTAGAGCTAAGAGCCTTACCCGCCTGCTGCAGCTAGCTTCTTTAGCCAAGAGACTTCTCCGAAAAGGAGCTACTTCCTGTCTGTTTGTCTTTATAAAGACTTTCTGTTCTGCCTTCTCATTGGTTGTAAACCCAACCACATAACTGTCTCGTCACTGCCTGTCTGTAGGTTACTCCAGGTCTTCTATGGTTTGTATTGAGATTAAAGGTGTGTGTCTCCAATGCTGGCTATATCCTTGAACACACAGAGATCTACCTAGTTCTGCCTACCAAGTGCTGGGATAAAAGGCGTGTGCCTCCTTCAGCAAACCCTACCAGCGTGCACCACCACAACCGGCTTTTGCTATGGCTTGTTAATAGCTCTGACCCCTAGGCAACTTTATTTATTAACATACAAATAAAATCACATTTCAGTATGAATAAAATACCACTTTATTTCCCCTTTTCTATTTTAATAAAAAGGAAAATTGTAACTAATATAAGAAAAACTATATACAAAAGTACAATAACTATATACAATATATACAAGTAATAAATACCTAAACAATGTCTAATCCATTTGTATTTGACAAATTCAGAGAAAATAATTCCATTATCTATCCTATTTTAGTAAGTCCAAAATGTACCTAATTCACTTTCTATCCTAACTAATTTTCAACTGTAACTAACTAATCTTCAGCTATAACTAATTAATCTTCAACTCCCTCAGAGACCCAAGAAAGGAATAATATTGCCTAACAAAAATAAAAACTTCCAAAAAAAATTGTGAGTTGACAGAAACAGCCAGCTGCCTGGACAGTCACCTGAGGTTTTTCTGCAGTGTTGGGGCATCATCTTCAGCCTATAGGCTTAGCGTATCTGACAGACTCATTTGTGAAGTAGGATGTACACAAGGTCAACAGTTCGACCTCACATTGGGTGAGAGCAGTCCATGTACCAGAAACACCTGAATTCCACTAGTGTCATGTCATGATTCAGGATTTTAAATTCTGGAAATTGTTGATGGTTTTTTTTTTTTAATTCAGCTGTCCATGCTTCTTGACTGTATATGTGTGGCTTCATCTCAGCATCCCATTCTTCTCCACATCCCTCTATTAAACGCCAGTCTATTATTGAGAGGCATGAGCTTAGTTACTCTTCAAGAATAACTGTTTCAGCTGCTGTTCCATTGCACATCAGAAGCCATCGGCCCACTGCCTGTTCAGCTGCCTTTGAAGAAAAGGGCACTGTACCTTTTCTGGATTGCAAAGGCCACTTCAGGGATGGTGGCATATTGTCCTGGCCTCAGAAGATACCTTTTGATAAAGCCATAACCACACTTGTTTTGGCAAGAATTGGTAGTTTCATGTCCTATCTGTCCATTTTGTCCTGTTGTCTGCAGTTGATTCGAGGATACTTTGTTGTCCAGTGGCTAACTTTTGCCACAATGAAAGTTAACTCCATATGCAGTTTCGTCAATGCCCATATTCTCTCTGAAGTAGATTGGTACTGCCAGGAGCCGACATGTCTCATAGTCATAACAAAAAGAAAAATTTTCTAAGTTATTAAAACATTTTAAATGCCATATTCTGTAGATCTCTGAAGAGTTTGAAGATGACCTGTCTATCTAAAATATATCTGCTCAGTCTTGAAAACATACATAATATGACCACAAGTTCCATTATAATGTCTAACTACTAATTTTCATTTCTTTATATTGTAATGTTGGTAATAATAACATTCAAGGATCAGAAAATTGCATTACATTATTCACTCTGTGTTATATAATAGATACACTCTTTATCCATGACTTTTTAAATATCTTCAGTCATAACTCAGTTTTCTAACATAATTGAGGAGTTGGAACTATTTTCTTTTGACTATGTAAAGTGAGAAAAATATTTTTAATACTTTTAAAATTGTTTCCTCGGCTACTAAAAATTATGATTAACTTTCCTTGATGAGGGATGAGAGCTAAATTTATCTGTGTATATAGTGATAAATATTTAGAATGTAGTCAGGATTTATGTCAGTTGAGTAAAGTGCTGGTTGTAGGTTCTCTTCTAAGATGCATGACTTCAGTACAGCTAAGTTTCCAGGACCAGGCAAAATTTTCATCTTGTTGAGAAGGATTTAAATCAGTTATTGGTTACCACCCAGGTATGTATGCCACTACTGTACCCTTAGGGTTATTGTGCAGTGCTCATTATTTGTTGTGGCTTATAGGCATAAGACACTTGATTGTGTCTTTCATATGGAAGCTTTCATGGTGCCTTCTGGTACAATGAAAGGTAGTCCCCAGGAAGAACAATTTTCAGAATAACAGATCCAGCTTGAGGCCTCTGGATCTTGTGTTCAATGTACATAGTGTCTTCAACAATAGCGACTAACCTTCCATCTCTACAAGAAAATAAACGATAATAGCAGTAACCTATAAAGTTGTGGGAGTTTATTGGAGAACTCTGATCAAGAATTTACAATCCAAAAGAGGGTTTCTTATGCCTGGCAGTGGAATTTTATTACATGGTCTTTGGCTTTAGGAGGGAACATTTTCAGTCTAGATGGAAAATTTTAATTAAATTACATATGTATATTTATACACTAGCCTAGGTGTATTATACATATTTTAGGTATATAGTTAATTGTATGATACTTTATGACTTTTTTCAGATATCTTTACTGTTATTTTATACTCCGCCTTCATTCTCCTTTTATCTTCTTCCCCCTCACTATCTAGATTCCCCTTCCCCACATGTTCCATTACCCCCATCTCATCACTTGCTAAGGAAATTCTCTTTATAACAAATGGAATCCATTACATAAAGCCACAATGAATAATAAAGCATAATAATAATAATAAAGCTAATAGACCTGTAACAAAACTCTTGTTTTTAAGGCTTGGAGATCATTGTAGAAGGGGGAGAAAAAAGACTGTAAGACCAAGAGGAACAGGAAGTTTGCTTTGAGACTGTGTCTCCTAGAATTGCCAGCAGTTAAACATAAGAAGTCTCACTGACATGGCTGCTTAAACATAATCTGAACAAGGATGACAACAATAAATATATTATTATAGATTGGGGAAAGTTCTTGAGCCCTTAACCCTAAACAATGTATTACAGGCAACTAAGAAATACTGAGAGTAGGAAACAGTCTTCCCCAGGGAAGTGTAGAACAATTTATTGTCTAACACCAAATGATCAGCCAAGAAAACATATACACATGTAACATTATTCAGGCAGAGCAGGTTGGATTTATATATGAAAGAGTATACACATATCAAAGAAAAAGAGGCCATGAATTTGAAAGAGAACAATTTGGAAGGAGTAAAAAGAAGGTGGAAATGATGCAATTATATTATAAACACAGAGAATAAAAATATTTTTAAATTATGTGTAAATATGAATATTGTTACAATGATCAAAAGATAAAGTATGTGAAGAATATAGGAATGTACATTCCTTAGAATAATAAAAATTGATTAATTAAAAAATAAAATATATCTTAGAACACAGATTGTAGAAATGTCTAAGAGGTATTAGAATACTGTATTTTCTACTTTCCCTAACTTAATCAGAATGGATTTGAGATCATTTACTATGATAACAATGTATAAAAAGATAAAATAAATTATGAGTTAGTGGGTTAAGGAACTGAGGTGTAGGATGTCCTTATATCTACATTAAATGATTATTGGATGGAGATTTGGGGGATGTGCCTTGTTTGTTTTATTATTTATCAGTGTATCCTTGGATTTTTCCTTAGTTACTTGATAGAAGAGCAAGAAAGAAAGTAAAAATCAAAAATTCTCAGAATGTTTAGTCTCAAAATAAGAACTCATATTCTGCTCTGGCAGTTTTCTCAGAGCAGATAATAATGCTAGTTCCTTAGCAAGGGGTGGTAATAGACTCTGCATCTCATTAGAACAGGTGAAAAGTTATATGATATACACTGTTGAAGAGAAAAAGGAGGACATCTGCAATAATATTTGCAATAAGTCATTATATATATAATATATATATACATATATAAAATCAAGTTCCTACTTACAATGTGAGTGAAAGAGGGATGTTTTGGATGGCCATATTAAAGAAAGATGCTATGGGTAGTAAGAAAGATCAATCTAATAAATTAGAAGCAGCTCTGAAGCATTGCTTATCAAATCATTTAATATGTTGAATGTATTCTGTATCTTAGAACTTAGGTAACTTCACTGTAACTATAACTGTGGATAAGATGCTGTACACTGAAAATATGTCACTACAGAAATATAAGCACATGGAGAAAGATAAGATGGGAGATGCAGATGACTAAGGGAACACAGAGCAAATAGAAACTAATGTATGCCTAAGCATAATAAAGGACTGGCAGTAAATTTTAATCATTGCCTATGATACCTTAATTCCTTGTGATTTATTATTTTACTTAATTTTAACATAATTACACAGATATTAAAACTCTTCTTTTTTACTACCCCACACGAGGAAAACTAGATTTTAAACACTGATGAAATTCAAACTCTGTTTTCAAAATATTAAAGTGATATTAATCATTGAAGCAACCCATGGTTTAAATAATGAAAGCATTTTGAAATGATAAAATACAGTAAGTTTTACAGAATTGGTAATGGAACAAAAGACCATGATTGATGGGGGAATGTCTTTCTGTATGCTGTGAATATATGTTGCTCTCATTGGCTGATAAATAAAGCTTTTGGCCTATGGCAAGGCAGCTTATAGGCAGATGGGAAATTTAAAGAGAGACAGGAAGAAGGTGTGGAGAGATGTCAACGAGCTGTCCAAGGTGTGACAGGTAAGGTCACAGAACATGTGGTGATACATAGATTAATAGTTTTGGGCTAATTTAAGATGTAAGAGCCAGCTAGCAAAAGCCTTGAGCCATGGCCATGCAGTTATAATTTATATAAGTCTCTGTGTGTTTACTTGGGGGATGTGAGTGGAAGAGATTTGTTCTAACCACCAGCAGGCCGGGACACAGGACATCTTCCAGCTACAAATGGCACCCAATGACTTGAGTTTCCACTTGAAACCTGAAAATACTTAATAAGCAATTCTAAAGGGATCCAAAAACAGGTTCCTCCTTCATGTCTCATGTGGTCAGTGAGATACCACAACAATTGGGCTTGAGTGCAACATGGCAGATTCCCACCGCAGTACACAGAGGCATCTCCAAGCTGCATAGTACACTGTGTGGTGAATTTAGCTTTTGCTAGTACAAAAAATAAATAAAATAAAAAGAAAGAAACAAAAGGTTTTTGGGCTACATGCTACTTTAATTGAGGCATAGACCCACTGCTTCTGAGAGTTGATGGTACATGTGGCCCCGAGCTGGAGGTGAATTACCTCCACCATGTTGGGAAGCTGACTTGGGTGGAGTAAGAAGCCAAGGCTTCTGTTTCAGTACTAGCCACTGCAGTTTAAAGCAATAGATTAACAATAAGGTAGATTCAGATAAAATAAGACTTTAAATGATTTACAATGTGTGTAAAAATGTATGTAGGCTTAGAAGAGAGAAGAAAATGAATAGAGACAGTTATATGAAGAAATAGTTTTTAAAAATAAAGTCTGTAAGGGACAGTAAAATTAATTAAAAAATAAGCCATGTAAAGATGGAAATCACACAGAGAGTCTGGATTGTCTTTGGGATTTTTAACTGCAGAGAGCCATTTGATTGTAAAAGCTGCTAAGTGAAATAAATATGAATATTTTAAACATATCTTGGGTTCAAAATTTATGTTGAAGGATGCATTGCTTTGGAAAAGATGTTCTGGTTTTCTTTCCATGGAAGATGAGAACCTATGGATTGCTTCCAGGCTAATATGGTTTGACCAGCCAAGATCCCCTGAAAGGTCTCCAATGACACTATGGCCCAGATTATCCAACATCCAAAATCAACTTCAAGGCAACTACGTCAGAGAATACAGCCTCACAGACTACTCCAGTCAGAACTTGACCATAATTCTTAATTTTCTCAGGATCCCCATTATATTGCCAGTTCTCTCATCTAGCAGGAAGTAGTATGAAAATCTATGCCCAAATTCCCAAAATATTATTTATGAATGTTTATTTTCATTTAAAGCAGGTTGATTATAAATGCAATCTCTTTCTAAAGAAGAAAAGAGGATAATATAGATATGATAGGAAGAAAGGGTAGATTAATGAACCTACTTTTAAAAAGCAACAACTTGTTGAAAAGTGTTTTACATTGCTATGGACTTTAGTTTATTGATACAAATTTAAAGTTAATTTTGTTATACTTATATGTATGTATATTTTTACACTTGTTTAAAGTATCATGTTTGTACAGCTCATTTGAAATTGTAATGTATAATTAAGAAATACAGATTAATAGTTAATCATCTATAATAATAAAACTTGTAGTCATGCTAGTTAAGTTTTCTAAGTATACATAGATACATTTCTGATAGATAGGTAATCTTCAAACATATCAAAGACCTACAGAATATGGCATTTAAAATGTTTTTTAAAATTTATACTTTCTGAGGAGAAGTGGATGAGATCTACATGAGCGGACTGGGTTTGGGGGGGTGGCAAAAGGCGAGGAGTGAGGGATGAGAACATAGGGAAATGGGAGGGTCAAGCTGGAACAGGGACAGTGTGGGAGGGCAGGGAGGGAGATACCATGATAGATGAGGACATTATGGGAATAGGAAAAGGCAGAGTGCTAGGGAGACCCTCAGGAATCTACAAGGATGACCCCACCTTGGACTGCTGGCAGTGGTCCAGAGGGTGCCTGGACTGGTCTACTCTGGTGACCAGTCTAACGAATAACCTAACTGTCATCATAGAGCCTTTGTCCAGTGACTGATGGAGACAGATGCAGAGATCCATGGCCAGGTACCAGGCTGAGCTCCAGGTAACCAATCGATGAGAAAGAGGAGAGATTCTGTAGGTGGGGGACATCGAGATCATGATGGGAAGACGTGCAGAGATGACGGACCACACTAGTGGAAGCCCATGAACTGTAGACTAGTGGCTGTGGAGCCCCCATGAGACTGGACTAGGCCCCCTGGATATGGAAGATGGTTGCTTGTCTCAAATTGTTTGGGGGGCACCCAGGCAGGGGCATTGGGATCCATCCCTGGTGCATGGGCAGGCTTTTGGGAATCTGGTGTCTGTGGTTTGATGCCTTGTGCAGCCTTGGTGCAATGGGAAGGGGCTTGGACCTTCCTAGGCTCAGTGTGCTGGTCTCTGCTGACTCCCCAAGGGAGACCTTGATTTGGGGGATGTGAGAATGTGGGAATGTGGGGTGGCTTGGGATAGAGGGCTGGGGGGTGGGAGGAAGGAGGAGGTGGGATCTGTGAGTGGTAGGTAGAGTGAGTAGAAAATTTCTTAATAAAGAAAAATGAAAAAAAAATTGAGACTTTCCAGACAGCAAGATATATCTGCTCCTGGCAGGTCCGATTTATTTCAGAGAGGAGGATGGGCATTGAAGACACTCCATATAGAGATGATCTTCTTGGCAAATAACCATTTCGGCAAGAAACTATTCTTGCCTGGACTGTTTGACAAAATGTTTCATTGACTGGACATGCAGGACCCTTAGGAAGGTGACCACTAAACTTTGCAAGGTGAGATGGTCCTTTAGGTTCGTGCTTCGGAGCTACACATGATAAATATACAAGTGGTGCTCCAGAAGATGTAACTATACATCATAACTTTGGGTGTGGAAAACAACAAAAAATTCCTTCTCATAGGTTTGTTGCCTCGGACGTCTAAATATGATGTTCTAGCAGATGACATGTCTTTTGAGGTCTTACTTTTTTATGGATGAAAAATCTACTCATTTTGTTCTTACAAGCTCAAAAGTTGTAAGCTTTTAGGGGTATGTTTTGTAAGGTAAGTAACTAGTCCTAATTATGAAAGGTCAACATTCATGAACTAATTGTCCATCTAGGCCTCTACTTCTAAAATTAATTTAAGTGTTATAATTTAAAAACATAAATTTGGGGTAAATGCATGTGTCAGACAGCACTATGTTCCCTTTGTTACACCAAACATCATGTATTTCTCAACTACTTTCTGCCATTGCAGTAGTGTCCCAGATTTTGACTTGTCCCAGCTTCAACTCTGAAATTTTAAGTCTTATCTTACTAAAAATAGTTATAGATAATACTGAAAGTATATCAACTCATGAAGCAAATTATTCCTCATTTTTTTAAACCTATGAAATTAAACCTATCATGTGCCCCAGCCAGTGGGGTCTCAACAGGGGCAACCCACCTGTGGGAGAGAATGAAAGGGATGGGGAGACATGAAGGAAGACAGCAAGACAGGGTTCTGATCAAGCTGCAAATTTTATTTTCCTCAGCAAGGCTTATATAGCATGGGAGGGGGAGGGGTCAGGAAGGAGGGAAGGGGTACAGGACATGCAGGACATGCAGTTGAGGGGGGACGTGCAGGTGAAGGAGGACGTGTGGGTCGTGAGGCTGCAGGATGTTGTGCTAGGTGATAAGGTCGCTGGTCAGGGCCTATTGTTCTGTTGCTATGCTACCTGACCACGGAATGTTCTTTATCTTTGAGGGCATCTGGTTTAGGGCCTGTGGCTTGTTCTCTGGCCTAGCTAGTACTTTTCCATGGTTCACGTTTGGTCCCTGACAATCATGTGCTCCCAAAATATAATAGTGGGAAAGAAGCAGACACTTCATTTGTAAAAGGGAGCATGGGGAAAGAATAAATTAGTAGCATCCCCGAATAAGGGCATAATCCAACAAGAGAAACTGATATTATGCTTCCACTTTCCAGACTCACTGGGGATAAAGGCAGACCCCAGCATTCTAGACACACTAGGAAAATAACATCGGTCCCATAGTGTTTCACTAATGCCATAGTTGAGAAAGCTTCTGGTCACTATGTTTCCTATGTCAGAGACTTGAGTTGTATTCTAATAGTTCCCTCAGGCTTGATTGAAATGCCAGTGGCTTTATTGGTCCAGGGTTTAAAAGGTCATCTCACTTACACAGCTCTCACAGACATTGCTTTAATGGGCTCCAAAGTGGCATTATGCTTACAAAAGTACTATGTACTCATGATGTAAATGATAGTGCCAATTATTTCTGAATTAACATTTAAGATCATGCTCCTATCATTTTTTCATGTCCAGGATAACTTCTATTTGATGATAGAGTAATCTGTTTATCACATAGGCATTTGGCCACACATTTAGACTGCTTATATGAACACATTTTTTGTGTGTGTGTGATTTACAATATAAACAGGTGGAGAGTTTCTCACATATTTGTATTCTGTTCCTGTTTGAATGACAGTTTATTTTTAAATAATTTCTCTTCTCTCATACTTTACTCAGAGCAGCCAAGAGAAACCAAAGCAGACATTTGATACATAAATATTTCTTCTTCCATATCCAATTTCGTTGCTTATGAGCTCCACCTTCCAGAAAACATTGTGTCACTGTATCCTCAGCCAAGTAAGAACAGTTTTTTTTCTTTGACTAAATAACAAGTTTCTCATTTTTATAAGAGACTGCAACAGGGTGGCTTATCATCATCAGCCTTTAATCATTCTGTTTGACTACCACATAGATGTTCTGTAAGACATTGCAAACTTTGTCCATAGCTCTTAGTTTCTTCTGAAATATCAACAGCACAACCTTTTAAAGTGTATTCATATTAATGTAGACTTCCTACAAATGAGCACCTGAAAACTCTGCTTGCTATTGCATATTACACAGTTCCAACTCTATGCTGTCTTTTCCAGGATTATTTACAATAACCACCTCCACTTCATGGTAACTGATTTGTCTTGATTTCTCATAGATTACAGGCTAGAAAGTCAAAGAGTAAAGTATAAGTATATTGACTGCCTAAGCAGGGATAGATTCCTTATACATATCCATTTTTGCCTTCTTTTCATAAGAAAAAAGAGATGGGCTAGCATTGATGGATTTTTGTTTTCTAAAAGCCTAGGTCTTATTTAGAGGGCTCTACCCTTATGAGCTAAACAACTTGCAAAGAACAAAGTTTTCAAATCCACTTCTTATGATTATAATTACAGCATACAAACTTTGAAGGTACATAAATATTCAGACGATAACATAGGGATTGAAAAAAACTTTAGAACAGCCCTTGCCACCTATTAAAATTCAAAGGACAATGGCTATATGTAGAATTTAAGATACAGAAAATAATGATGGGAGAAACAGAGGATAAATATCAGAAACATACTTGTGTGGTGATATTCTATTTGTACTCTAATAAATAAAACTTATCTGAGGATCAGAGGACAGAGACAGCCACTACATTAGATATAGAGGCCAGACAGTAGTGGTACACACCATTAATTCTATCACTCAAGAGACAGAGATCTGTCTGGATTTCTGTGAGTTCAAGGCCACACTGGGAGTAGAGCCAGTTATGGTGACACACATCTTTAATCCCAGCACTTAAGATCTCATGTCTTTGTTTGGGAAGGACACACAACTTTAATCCCAGGAAGTGATGGCAGGAAGTAGAAAGGTATACAAGGAGTGAGGACCAGGAACTAGAGGCTTTTAGCAGCAGTTCAACTGAGACCCTCAGGGGTGAGGACTCAGAGGCTTTCAGTCTGAGGATTCATGGAAACAGGATCTGCCTAGAAGTTGTCAAGGTGAAGTTGGCTGTGACTTGTTCTGCTTCTCAGATCTTTCAACTTTTACCCCAGTATCTAGCTCCAGGTTTTTTTTTATTAATAAGACTATTTAGCAATTCATCTTAACGAATCTCAGATGTCAGCAGCAGATGAAAAATGAAAATTGGTAGTCTAACTGCTAAAATCTTTCAACAAAATGTCTTGAAATTTAGTTAAAAAAATAGAAAGCACAAGGCTGGAAAATGGAAAAGTAGAGAGATGTGACAAGAGAATTGTGGGAATGGTATTGACACACTTCTGAACACAATTGATGAGATGCATTGGGACAAAAGGGATAGCCTACTATACTCTGTACCATGCTTCACAATGTACAGGTTCATAGTTAACTTTGAGTAAGAAGTGAAAGGAAAAGCTATTGGATATCTTATGGAAAATGGATAATGAGGTTTTTTTTTTTCAATATCTTGAGATATTCCCAATCCACTTCCCCTTTGTTTATGTTCAGGAAAGGACAGGCTTCCCATCGACATCAACAAAACATGAACTATCAAGTTGCTGTAAGCAAGGAGGGTGGAAAGGAGGATGGGAGGGGGGGAGGGAGGGAGGGAGGGAGGGAGGGAGGGAGGGAGAG
>CABHPR010146638.1:91034-108115 GCA_902168415.1 Peromyscus melanophrys
GACTTTGGACTTTGAAACAAGTTTGAGACTATTATAGACTATGGGGACTTTTGAAGTTGGGCTGAATGTTTTGTTTTTTTTTTTTGCATTATGATATGGTTATAAGTCTTTGGGGGCCAGGGCATGGAATGTGGTGGTTTGAAAGAAAATGCCCCCCAAAGGGAGCATCACTATTAGGATGTGTGGCCTTGTTGGAGGAAGTGTGTCACTGTGGGGGCAGGCTTTGTGGTCTCCTTTACTCAAGCTTTCCTCAGTGCAACAGTTAGTTGACTTCCTGCTGCCTTCTGGTAAAGCTGTAACACTCTCGGCTCCAGCAGCACATCTGCCTGTATGCTTCCATGTTCCCTGTCATGATGATAATGGACTGAACCTCAAACTGTAAGCAAGCTACACCAATTAAATGTCTTCTTTATAAGAATTGCCATGGTCATGGTGTCTCTTCACAGCAATAAAAACCCTAACCTAGACACTCCCCCTCTCTCTGATTCTCTCTCTATTTTTGTGTCTCTGTCTCTTTGTCTCTGTCTCTCTCCCTTTCTCTGATTCTCTCTCTATCTCTGTGTCTCTGTCTCTTTGTATCTGTCTCTGTCTCTCTCCCTTTCTCTCTCTCTCTCTTTCTCTCTCTCTCTCTCTCTCTCTCTCTCTCTCTCTCTCTCTCTGTTATGAGAAAACCAAAAAAAGGATATTTATTCAATATGGCCACATTGGGAAACAGTATAAAGAGATAAACTGAGTAAAACCTGTAGCATGAATCTTAAAGAGTCTTATTAATAAAAACAAACCTGGAGCCACGTATTGGGGTGAATGCTGGAAGATCAGAGAAGCAGAAAAAGCCACAGCTACCTTGCCTTGCCAGTTGCTCAGCTGATCCTGTTTCCTCAGACTGGAAGCCTGAGTCCTTATCCAAATGGGTCTCAGCTGAACTGCTTCTCAAACACCTGAATGCTCAAACAGCTAAAAGCTTCTAGTTTCTGGTCTTCAGGCCTTATATACCTTTCTGCTTTCTGCCATCACTCCCTGGGATTAAAGGCTCACTTTCTGGGATTAAAGTCGCGAGTCACCATGCTTGGCTGTATCCTTGAACACACAGAGATCCAGGTAAATTTCTGCCTCTGGATTGCTAGGATTAAAGGCGTGTGCTACCACTGCCTATCCTCTATGTTTAATATTGTGGCTGTTTTGTTCTCTGACCCCAGATAAGTTTATTAGCATGCACAATATTTCAGGGAACACAATACCACCACAAACACCTCACCCCAATTCCAAAGTCCCTCTTCTGGTTCCTGGCATGAGGGAAGGGTTTAAAATAAAAACAAAAGATTACATTACCATGAAGGTCAAGATTCACTTTCTAGTCCGGTCACATGCATGTTCCACAGCTGTGGGTCTAAAGTTTGTGAGTTCTTTGAGCTTGGTTCAGTTGTCTCTGTAGGTTTCCCCATCATGATCTTGATGTCCCTTGCTCATAGAATCCCTCTTCTCTCTTTGACTAGACTCCTGGAGCTTGGCCTGGTGCTTGGCTGTGGATCTCTACATCTGCTTCCATCAGTTACTGGATAAAGGCTCTATGGAGACAGTTAGGGTATTCACCAATCTAATTACCAGAGTAGACCAGTTCAGGCACCCTCATCACTATTGCTAGTAGTCTACTCTGGGGTACTCCTTATGGATTCCTGGGAATTTCCCCAGCTCCAGGTTTCTCCCTTACACCATAATGTCTATCAAGATATCTCTTTTATTGCTCTCTCTGGTGCATAAGCTGGCTTTCTGGATCCCATTACCTATGATCAGACACTTTGCTCATCCTTGATGCATTGGAGAGGGACTTGGTACTGCTTCAACCAAATGTACTTAGCTGTTCTCCCATGGAAGAATTTACCTTGTTGGAGGAGGGGATGAGACATGGGTTGGGGGGTGTAGGTGCAGGGGAGCAGGAGGAGGGATGAGAGGGGAATCTATGTTTGTTATGTAAAATTGTCAGGGACAAGGACAGAACCTCTAGCTAGTGTAAAAATACAGACCCCCATAAGACAGGGAACTAGATCATCTTACAGTCAGGCTGCCTAGCAACAGGACATTGAATAGAGCCCTTGACCTTTTCACCCTGTAAACATCCTGTTAGCTTGCCCCACCTTATACAGAGAACAGCTTCTTGCTTCCCCCCACCCTGCAGGAACTATATAAACCCTCCTGGAGAAAAGTAAAGTGGCACCTTGATCAGAAATCTTGACTTGGTGTATTTCCTTTGTGTCTCCTGTCCCTAATCATTCCGTCCTTAGGCTGGTCGAGAACCCGTTGAAGCCCTGCTGGACGGGGCATAAAATGAATAAAAAAAAATTTAAAAAGATACACTGCCTACTACTCTCTCAGCTCCAAGTCTCTTTTACAAGGTCAGCCACTCCTGCAAGGTCATTGAATAAGTTAATTGTTTCTCCAGAATATAGCTCTTACAAGTTGATTTTATTTGAAAATTTGTGGTATGTGTATGTGTGTGTGCACAGGCATTTGTGTATGTAAGCACATAATTATTGATATGATTGTATCTTTTGGATTTTCATGTAAATCAAAATGATGAGTGATGACTACATAAAATACTACTTTTTAATGAGGACCGTTTTACATGTTTATTTTGTCTATTTTATAAACTTGTCTTTAAATTAAACCTCCCCAAATAAAGGCATATGTCTATAAACTCTATTTAATGTCCCTAACTTAGTGCTGTAATTTAGAAAGTGTTTAGCTCACTGAAAAAACATTTTACTATAGAAATGATTTTTGGAAAGTTCATAGTTTTCTTAATGTTTGAAAAATGAATTATGATTTTCTAACTTACAGCAGTTAAACTTAGAAATATGTAATTTCTAGGCTTTGACCTTCCCCAAAGTACTTCTTATATTATTCATTAATTTTTCATATTAATTAACAAGTTCTTATAACATGCAAATAGTTACCCTACAATGACCTCACTCATGTTCAGCACCCTAGGAAGCAAGTTATTAGGTTTTCCAGGTGTGAATACATCAAAAATATTCAAATTACTTTTCACTAGGTGTTTCCAAAGACTACTGTACTGTCACATTTTATAAGCCTGATTATTACTACTTTTCCTCAGTAGCTATAAATTAAAATAGTAGAAGAGCAACGATTGAACATAATTTTTACTTTATCATCCACCTTGGCTTTTTTTGAAATAATTGCTTTAAGTTCTTTCAAAATTTAGTCTTTTCTTTCTCATGCATGATTATATATATGAATTGTAGAAAAAAATCTATATTTCACTCTTTAAAGAAATCATTCTACTTTATTTTTCTTCTGTGTCTATTAAATGGTATTCAATAATTTTTTTCTGTGCTCTTTTTAAAATTTTTTCTTTCACCGGTATAAAATTTCATCAAACTTTAAAAGTCATGCAATATTTGTTCAATATTTGTTAAATGTACAAAATATTGTGGTGTTTCATTGAGGGCTTTCCCTAGAAAATGGAAGAAAAGTAAAGCATAATAAATTTATAGGAATCGAGCTTTGATATTTCCTAGGTCATTATTTAATTAATGTAAAACTTCTAACCTTTTATTTTCTGATGACATTATTTTCATATTTTCATTAAGTTGTTTAGGGTTCTTAGTCTCACTAATAAAATAATTTAAGAATTGACTCAAATAGACACTCTAGAACAATTTTATTATGGTTTCATCATAAAAATATGTGGTGAGTAATTTGTAAATTTCAGTAGCTACCCATAGAAGGAGAATGGAGAAAAGGTGATAATAAAAGCCATGTCAATTGAGTTCTGTTGGCACAGAGATCAGCTGTATGTTAGGCATATAGCTACATAGTGGGGAACGGAGCTCTAAAAATGTTCAAAGTGTTAGGGAGAACATGCTTAGAAAGAACTACAAAGCAGAAAAACAAAATGTACAGACTTACAATGCTAATAGTGACTGTGCTGAGGCAATAGGAATTCTGCAAAGAAAATGAATCATTCCATTAAAGGACTAGTTATTCCTCCCATCTTTTGAACTACCCAAGGCACGATTCCTTGGTCAGGTTTTTAACCTGACCCACTGGATTTTCTTTTATGGGAGGAAACAAAAACTTATTTCTAACTAGCAGCAGAGTCCTGTCTTTGCTATAACAGTTTCATGGAGGTACATTAAATAGTTGTGTTTAATGACAACATAACTTGATAAAATTTTAATGCCTATTGTTTCTATTTATAATTTTTTTTTTGGTTTTTCGAGACAGGGTTTCTCTGTGTAGCTTTGCGCCTTTCCTGGAACTCACTTTGGAAACCAGGCTGGCCTCGAACTCACAGAGATCCACCTAGCTCTGCCTCCCGAGTGCTGGGATTAAAGGAGTATGCCACCACCGCCCGGCTCTATTTATAATTTTATAGTATGAGAAACAATGGTAAATTAGTCCTTGATGTATTGTGATGTCCAATTGTTGTTGCCAACTTGACTACATTTGGAATCAGCTAAAACTAAAACTAATCACGAAATTTTCTTCATGAGATTATGTGAAATGAAAAGACTGGCTGTAAAGCTGGGCAGCTTTCTGGTAGCAGCTACAATAAAAATAACAGGAATCAACAAACAATGCACATTGATAACTCTCAATCTTAATTCCCTAATAAAAAGAAAAGAAGCAACAGAATTGATTCAAGAAGAGGATCAATCCATTTGCAGGTTCTAAGAAACATGCCTTAACATCTAAAGGATAGATACCACCTAAGGGTAAATGGATAGAAAAATACTTTCCAAGCAAATGGACCTGGGAAACAAGCTTGAATGGCCCTTTTTATAATCTGACAAAATAGACTTCAACCCAAAACTTTCCTATCAGAAGAAATATGGAAGGACACTAACGTGTTCATCAAAGGAAAAATCTGTCAAGAGGGCATTTCTATTCTTTTCTTCCTTTTTTTTTTGTTTTTTGAGACAAGGTTTCTCTGTGTAAGAGTTCTGGCTGTCCTAGAACTCACTCTGTAGACCAGGCTGGCTTTGAACTCAAAGAAATCTGCCTGCCTTTGCATCCCAAGGGCTGGGATTAAAGGCATGTGCCACCACAATCCAGCAGACATTTCAATTCATAAAACAGCAATATTTTAAACACAAGGCCACACAAGTTTGCACAATGAACAGGGAGAAATATTTAATTGCCAGGACCCATATAAATTTGTATCAAGCAAATAGGAAGCAGTGATATTTGGTCCTATAGAAGATGTCTTTGCTGAACCAAATGTAAGTTGTAAGAGTGAAAGCAATACTCAAATATTAGCAAATTTGTAATTTGTAGATTTATATCTCTACTGCAATCTATCTTCTTGAGAACAAATGTGAAGGAAAGAAGGAAACAGAAGCCGATTTAATTTTAAATTATTGACAATAAATTTATTTGTCAAAGAATTTATAATATAATTATATTATAAATATAATAATAATAAACACAAGTGTCAGTAAAATAAAGTAAAAGGTTTCTTTACACTAATCTTCAACAGTTAGGTGAAAGTTTCCCTGACATAAACTACCTAAGATTTCCAGGTAAGAAATACTTAATGTAGTTTCTCATTCTATACAAATTCAATATTTAATTAGCAATTTAAATTTCTTCCAGCATGCCTATACACACCTATTTCCATGCATGCTGTTAATTTTTTGAATATCTCATTAGAATCTAATTTCAGCCATCAGTCTCTTGTACTTCTTAGTTTTTTATTGATTATAATTATTTCTTGATATATCATGATGTTTATTGATGATTTTCCATTTACTAGCACTGATTAAAGCTGGACATCAAAGTGATAACATGCTCTAAAGCTAATAGATGTTCTGGTATGCTAAAAACAAGGAGAGGACCCTAGCAAATATTTCTTGATTTATATCTTATATAACCAATAATAGAACTGAGAGATTCTAGAAATGAAGGCCAAAAGCAAAGTGAACATTTTATTGAAGTTAATATTAATTACTTAAACTTTTTGGTTAAATGGATCATATTGCATTGCCTTTGTATTTTCAAAACAAAATCGTGTACAAAAGAAGAAGCTAAATCAATATAAAAAGCTATGTATGTGATTGTATTTTAGGTTTCAATAAGTAGTAGAAAGTTATGTTTCACATAATCTTCAAAAGCATGAAAGTAACATTTATAGAGGCTTATCTTATGGAGATCAAATCCTTTCATTGCAAGGCTTTATAACAGTGTCACAACCTTGCCTTGAACATCTGAAGATTTCACTGTAATATATAAGATCCAGTCCTATAGGAGAATGTGAGTAATAAAATGTAGGCCTCATAAACTCAGACTATGTACCTGAACTGCATCTTAATATGAACTCTCTACTTTCAGTATCATTAAATCTGACATACCAAATTTTATTCTCTTTAGCCGTGTTGTTAGGATGAGTAACCACAAAATATGAATCTTATGTCTTATGTGGAGATTGCTTCACCTAGATACTGTTCTTTCCTTGCTTCAATTAACTTTAATACTTACCCTGTTTCAATTAACTGTGTAACATCTGTTAGTAAAGTCTTATTATTAATGCAGAACATTTTTGTAAGAAAGTAAAACAGATTCTAAATGTATAGTATCATGTAGGTGTATTACTTTCACAATATAAATGGATGGGAGAACAAGAATTAGAGGATATAATAAACAAGACTATCACTACAAATCATCATTTCCTTTCTCTCCAATATTTATAACCATTTCTTCCTCACTTGCTTGCTATCAGCACTATTAGTGTAGAACTGTATTGTACATCCCACAGCAAAGAGTTCTAATTTAGCTAGCACTGTGAGGTTAATGTAATACTTGATTTATTAGCACATAATACAGCTATGAGTGGTCATGTGATCTTATTTTATAAGACTTCTAAGGTCACATGTGGAAAATATTTTCCAGTTAAGTAGAAAAATATTATATCTGATCTATCGGAAAATATTTTCCAGTTAAGTAGAAAAATATTATATCTGATCTATCCTGGGTATCCAATTGCTGCATATTAATACAATATCTGGAACTATAAAATCCATATTGAAGTGGTTAAACGAAAACAAAGCCACCAAGACACTCCTAAAATGCCTTCTACAACCATTTACTTTATAAATGTTCTTATCTATGGTAAAGGTAAACATATACTGATAATTTAAGCAATGAAAGTCAATAATACTATTGTGATCATAACTTATTCCAGCTTTTGTTTCACCAATGGGCAACCACAGGTCAAATATATTATAAGTATTTATTTCTCAGTCCTGAGACTTTAGGTTACTCATTATTTTGTTGATATTTTCTCATCTTTATTTGAACTCAGCAGAAGACCGGGACATAAATATTTGATATATTTTTCAATTTGGGGACCCAGAGTGAATTAGTATCCATTACTTGACACACTTGATCATATAGGTAACTACTGGACTCTCATGGGAAATGTCAGTGATGAACATTTTTTACAAATTTATGTCATCTGTCCATTGAACAAATAAATTATATCCTTAAACCAAACATTACAGAAATATATCTTCACTGCAGAGAAGAAATGATATGTGAGCATATTTATTCCTTAATGCAACTTATAAAAATAATTTTGATTATGGATTTACTGATATTTCATCAATCATTTAATCTTTATTTTATGCTTAAAAATATAATTTCATATAATAAGTATAATTTAGAAGACTTTGTAAGATATTTCATGGAAAATCATCAATAAACATCATGCTATATAAAGAAATAATTATAATCAGTAAAAAAACTAAGAAATACAAGAGAGTAATGGCTGAAATTAAATTCTAATAAGATATTCAAAAATTAACAGCATGCATGGAAATAAGTGTACATAGGCATGCTGATTAAATTAAATATTGAATTTGTACAGAATGAGAAACTACACTAAGTATTTCTCACCTGCAACTCTGAGGTAGTTTATATCAGGGAAACTTTCACCTAACTGTTGAAGATGAATGTGAAGAAACCTTTTATTTTACTTTACTGATGCTTGTGTTTATTACTGAAAAATAATTATATTATAAATTCTTTGACAAATAAATTTATTGTCAATAATTTAAAATTAAGTCTGTTTTTCTTTCTTTCCTGCATATTTGTTCTCAAGAAGACAGATTGCTAATATTTGCTAATTTTTTATTTTGCTAATATTTGAGCACTGCTTTCACTCTTACAACTTACATTTGGTTCAGCAAAGACATCTTCTATAGGACCAAATATCACTGCTTCCTATTTGCTTGATACAAATTTATATGGGTCCTGGCAATTAAATATTTCTCTCTGCTCCATTGTTAGCTGATAATTCCATGAATCATAAAAAAAGATACCATGAAGACTTTCTTGATGACTTCTTATAACTTATTGAAAAAGCAAAGAATTCATTTTAATTATTTTTCTATCACTGTGTCCAATTTACCTGTAATAGACCAATTAAAGGAGGAAAGATTTATTTGTGCTCATGATTTAAGATGATTCCTATGTCTACCATGGCAAGAATGCATGGCAGAGAAGTACAAATTCACATTATGACACTAAGCAAAGAGAAGCTATTGCTTCTTCCTGGTTTTCATTTTTTCCTCGATGTGTAGGTTCCTAGCCAATATACTAGTGTTACCCATATTCAGTGTGAGTGTTTTCTCCTCAGTTGATCCTCTTGATATCCAGAAGTTTGTTTCAGTTACCTATAGTGTTTTAAAACTAGTCAAGTTGAAAATGGACAGTAACAATTACTGGAACATTAATACATCCAAATACTATCTACAATAATATGGGAATAATGATAAATCCATAAAAACACATACTGATAAAAATTGATAACTGTTGGTATAATAGTGAATGTGAAATGAATAGTAGTTACCATTATTATTAAGCAGCTGTTTACCAAACCCCATTACCACAGGAAAGCCTTAAGTATGCTCTAATTTCATATTAATGCTCAAGTAGTTAAGAAAAAATGATTACACTTGTAAGTAAATAAGAGTTTTACAGAGTATTTTTCTTTTGACTGCAGCAAAAGATAGACTATAATAAGGAATGAGAAAGTTAAGTTTGGCTAAGAAAATTTTATGAGGTTTTATAATATTTCAAATCAGGCTTTTATTATTTTTTAAGTATAGATGATTAGTGAAGCAGCAAAAGTAATTTCAACTTCAAAGAAATACAGTGCCTAGATATAGGGTCATGTAATGGTTAGGTTTTGTAAACTTGATACAATGTATAGTCACCAGGAAGGACAGAACTCCAGTTAAGGAATTGTCTTCAACAGGATGGCCAGAATGCATTTCTGTGGGGGAATTTTCATGATTAATGATTGATGTGGGAGCACCCAGGACAATGAGGGCAGGGCCACCCCTCAGCAAGTGATCCTGACTTTTATAAAAATGTAAGGTGGTCAGCAAGCTGGTAAGTAGCTTTCCTCCATGGTCTCTGCTTCAGTTCCTGCTTCCTGGTTCCTACCTTGAATTCCTCCCTTGAGTTCCTCCCTTGGATTTTCTTGGTGTTGAACTGTAACATCTAAGCTGAAATAAACTCTTCTTCCTTAAATTTCTTTCAGTCATGGTGTCTATGAGAGCAACAGAAAGCAAATTAGGAGAGTATGCAATTTAGATACCAAAATCAAAAGGAATAATAAAATATAGATTGTGAAAAATAACATAAAAATAATGTGATAACAATCTTAGCCAATGAAAGTATTATAACAGATATTTGAAAAGTAACAATGGTTCATGAACATTTCTAATGTAGACCAAATTTAGTTGAATCTGAATGTAAGGATCTAAAATATTATCATAATGTTTCATGCTGAGATACACTAAAGTTACACAGGTACCCCATAAAGGAAATTTAAACAAAGCATGAAACCTATGACATAAGGAACTTTTCTAACTATGAAGTGTTTTAATACTTGGAAATAGTGATAATATAGCCATTCTTGTCTGAGAATATATTAGTGAATATTCACATAGATTTTATAATCAACAGAGCTTGTAAAATGCTCCTTTCCAATAGCTACATCACATTAACTTGAAAAGGCAGCTATGGTGATATTTTCTTTTGTACTAAAATGTTATTTGTATGTTAGTAAATAAAGTTGCCTGGGGGTCAGAGCTATTAGCAAGCCATAGGAAAGCAGGGTGGTGGTGGCCTACACTTGTAATCCCAGCACTTGGTAGGCAGAGCTAGGTAAGTCTCTGTGTGTTCAGGGATATAGCCAGCATTGGATACACATGCCTTTAATCTCAACCATAGAAGACCTGGAGGTCTGTACAGACAGGTAGTGATGAGGCGGTCATGTGGTTGGGTTTACAATCAATGAGAAGGCAGAACCGAAAGTCTTTATAAAGACTTTAACACAGGAAGTAGCTCTCCTTCAGAGAGGTAGGACCACCGCAGGAGGAAGGGTAAGATTTTAGCTCTTAGCTCTGACCTCTTGGCTTTCTTCTTTGCATTGGTTCTGTGTTTCTTATTTAATAAGACAGTTGGTTACATCTACATTTGGTGCCCAACGTGACAAGAATCCATTAAAAACCGATTGGCTTGGCTTGGCGGCAGGTCCGGTTTCCCGCCTGGGCAACCCAGCTCCCTAGCTGGGGCCCAGGTCGGCTTGGTCTCAGGACGGACTGAACGTAGCCACAAGCGGTTACACGCAGCTGTTGCTACTTGCCTAAAGTTGGTGCTACAAACAACTCAGGCCTGCCCTGCTGAACAGGACCCCTGCCTGTAAAGCCAACGCCCAAAGTCCGGCTTAAGGAAGCCAGAGCCCAGGGTAGGAGAAGCAATGTCAAAAGGTTTGAGAAATGTTAGATGTTTTGGATGTGGAAAGCAAGGACATTTGGAGAGGGACTATAAGCAGGTCATTCCTAGAAATAATGTTTCTTCAAGTAACACTGACAACAGAATTCCCCTTCCTTCTGGAGTGTGGTAAGGGAAAACACTGGACCAACGAATGTAGATCAACAAAGGACAGACAGGGTAATCCTTTGCCTTGGGCTTCAGGAAACTCCCAGAGGGACCTTAGGCAGGCCCCCACAGTAAATCCAGTTCAAACCTTTCCTATAGTCATAGAGGAAACCCCTACTCAGAGCAATTAAATAACCAAATGCCTATTGGAATAAAACATGCTAGTCAGGATGATGAAACAGTGAGAATAGGAAATTCAGGAAAAAAAACATAAAGAAAATTTTTTGGCAAACTTCTATTAATGAACAAAGACCAAAATTAACAATAAAAATAAATGGTGTTTTGTTGTCTGGTCTGGTAGACACAGGTGCAGACATTACCATAATTGCACCAGAATTTTGGAATCCAACTTGTTCAGCTGTTAGGAATTGGGACATTATCTTGAGTGAAACAGAGTGCAAGATGGCTAGAATGTATAGGTCCAGAAGGACAGAGAGGAAAATTAAAACCATATGTGGCTAACATAGCTATGAACCTGTGGGGTCGAGAGTTGTTGCAACAATGGAATGTAGCAGGAATCTTAAAAGTTCTTATTAATAAAATCAAACCCGGACCAAGTACTGGGGTGAATTCTGGAAGATCAGAGAGACAGAACAAGCCAGAGCTAACCTCACCTGGCCAACTTCTCAGCTTGGTCTTGTTTCCTCAGACTGGAAGCTTCTGTGTCCTCATATCCAAATGGCTCTCAGCTGAACTGTGCTTCTTGAAAGCCTGAATGCTTAACCAGCCAAATGCTTCTAGTTTCTGGTCCTCACGCCTTATTTACTTTTCTGCTTTCTACCACCACTCCCTGGGATTGAAGGCTTGCTTTCTGGGATTAAAGGCTTGAGTCACCATGCTTGGCTGTATCCTTGAACACATGGATTTCTGCCTCTGGATTGCTAGGATTAAAGGCGTGTGCTACCACTGCCTATCCTTTATGTTTAATATTGTGGCTGTTCGGTCTCTGACCCCAGATAAGTTTATTAGCATGAACAATATTTCGGGGAACAGAATACCACAGATAAACATCCCTCCAATCTCAGAAAAAAATCATAAACTAGTACATGTTTCTGAGAGAAATATTAGAAGATATTATTCTAATGAGTGGTCACCAGCCATCCATGTTATATAAAAACAGGGCACAACAACTGATATTCCTCCAAAAACACCAACAGCTCTACCTTTAAAATGGTTAACAGACAAGCCTGTATGGGTTCAGCAATGGCCTTTAACAACAGAGAAACTCCAGGCTTTAGAAGAGCTGGTAGAAGAACAGTTAAATGCTCAGCATATTGAAGAATCAACCAGCCCTTGGAATTCTCCTGTATTTGTTATTAAAAAGAAATCTGGTAAATGGGGAATGTTAACAGACCATAGAGCAATTAACAAAGTAATTCAGCCAATAGGCTCTCTACAATCTGGAATTCCTTTGCCTACTCTGTTACCAAAAGGATGGCCTCTCATAGTTATTGATTTAAAAGACTGTTTCTTTTCAATACCCTTACAAGAAAAAGACAGAGAAAGATTTGCTTTCACAGTGCCTACTTATAACAATTCTCAACCGGTTAAAAGATTTCAATGGAGGGTCCTCCCACAGGGAATGTTGAATAGCCCAACTCTGTGTCAATATTTTGTACAACAGCCATTGGAAGTGGTACGTAAAAAATTTCCTAAATCTATAATTTATCATTATATGGATGATATTTTACTAGCTGACTCAAATGCAGGTATTTTAGAAAGAATGTTTGAAGAAGTAAAGAAAATTTTGCCTTGCTGGGGATTACAAATTGCTCCTGAAAAGATACAAAGAGGAGATTCTATTAATTATTTAGGATATAAAATAGAGCTACAAAAAATTAGACCCCAAAAGGTGCAAATTAGGAGAGATTGACTACAGACTCTTAATGACTTTCAAAGATTATTTGGAGACATTTCTCATCTATGAACTATTATTGGGGTAAAAAATGATGAACTAAATAATTTGTTCAAAACCTTAGAAGGTGACAAGGACTTAAATAGTCCAAGAGAATTGTCACCTGAAGCTGAGGAAGAATTGGCCCTGGTAGAAAAGAAAGTACATGAAGGGCACAAATATTGTATTGATCCAAAGCTGGATTGCATTTTGGTTATTTTACCTTCTAGGCATTCTCCTACAGGAATATTAATGCAGAGGGAAGATATTATATTGGAATGGATATTTTTACCAAATAAACCAAATAAAAAATTAAAAACTTATGTGGAAAAAATCTCTGACTTGATTTAGAAAGGAAAATTGAGACTTCGTCAATTAGCAGGAATACACCCAGCAGAAATTGTAGTATCTTTAACTAAGGAGGACATTGAAAAATTATGGACAGAAAGTGAACCGTGGCAAAAAGCTTGCAGTAATTTTTTTTTGGAGAAATTAACAGCAAATATCCCAAAAGTGATAGAATTGATCTTATAAAGAGAGCTGATTGGATCTTGCCTCAATTGTACGGGAAAAACCCATATCTGGAGTTTGTACATTTTATACAGATGCCAACAAACAAGGAAAGGCAGGTTACAAATCCAAAAATTTAAGTAGAGTGGTTCAAAGTCCTTATAATTCATTTCAAAAATCAGAATTGTATGCTATTCTGTTGGTATTAATGGATTTTTCAGAACCTCTCAACATAGTAACTGACTCTCAGTATGCTGAAAGAGTGGTATTACATATTGAGACTGCAGAATTTATCCCTGATGCTTCAGAATTAACTTGACTGTTTATTCAATTACAAGATACAATCAGGAAAAGGAGTCATCCTTTATATATAACTCACATCTGATCCCATACTGGTCTGTCAGGCCCTCTAGCACAAGTCAATGATGAGATTGATAAATTATTGATAGGAAATGTGCTGGAGGCCTCAGAATTTCGTAAAAAAACATTATGTCAATAGTAAAGGTTTAAAAAAGGATTTTTCTATAACCTGGCAACAAGCCAAAGAAATAGTAAAGAAATGTCCTACTTGTTCCTTCTACAATCAAACACCACTACCAGCAGGATGTAACCCAAAGGGTACTCAGAGGAATAAAATCTGGCAGATGGACGTGTTTCACTTTGAAGAATTTGGAAAATTGAAATATGTACACCACACCATTGATACTTATTCGGGATTTCAATGGGCAACTGCTTTGAGTTCTGAAAAAGCTGATTCTGTAATCACTCATTTGCTAGTAGTTATGGCCATTATGGGTATACCTGCGCAAATCAAAACTGACAATGCTCCATCATATGTCTCTGTTAAAATGGAATAGTTTTTTGCTTATTACAATATAAAGCATGTTGCAGGTATACCACATAATCCTACAGGTCAAGCAGTTATAGAAAGATCAAATAAAACTCTAAAGGATATGCTAAATAAACAGAAAGGGGTAACAACCCCCCCCAGAAACAGACTACATCATGCTCTATTAACTTTAAATTTTCTCAATGCCAATGAGAAAGGAACAACAGCTGCAGAGAGACATTGGATAATAGAAAAAACTACAGAATTAAATCAGCCTATATACTTTAAGGATGTGCTGACCTCAGAATGGAAACCAGGATATGTGTTACGTTGGGGACGAGGTTTTGCTTTTGTTTATATAGGAGAAGAAAAGCTGTGGGTACCATCAAAATTGATAAAGGTTCGATTTGAACAAGAGAGACCTCTTAATTAGAGGAGGTGATAGTTCATCAACCAGCATGAACATCCAATTTAAACTAACTTATACCAGTAACACATGCTTTTTCATTTAATCAGATAATAATTTGCCAAAAAGGAACATCCCCAAAATTAGTCTTGGGGAAAGGTTTTTGTTTTTGTCTTTTAGGAGAATGAAGGTTAAGGAATCTGAAGAACACTGGACAAATGAGACAATTGAAGAAAAGGGACAAATCATCTATCCCAGGAAACAGAGTGAAATGGCATATGAGTATATTATCTAAAAAATTTTATGTCTTTCTAAATGTTTGTTTCTGCTTTTCTCTAAAGATTTAACACTATTGGTCTTCTAATAGTCCCTGTTCAATTAAAATTTAAAGCTGACTTTGGAGTTGGAGAAAGGCTCTCTCGTTCTTTAAACTCAAGCATGTTGTTAAAAGGAAAAGGCAAAATCCCTGTATCATGCCTGAAGAAAAGTCATCTTCTGTTATGGGACAGGAGAAAAGCAAAATTAATTAAGGGAGTATTCTATTACTAGTCTCAACTCTTTGATTCTATTCTGATTCTTTAAACTTTTCTTAAAGTATGAATTTTATATCAAAATTTACAATATTAATATATATATAGATATATATATATATACATTTTAAACTTTGTTAAGATATGAATGGTCATATAGAGTACTAACTAATTCTAGAAAAAAAGCTTCAATTAGCTGCATATATATGTCTTTCTGTTCGAGTCTCTTATCAGTTTTCTGCAGGAATTCACAGCCAGGCCTAACATCAACTGAAGTCTCCAGGAAGAAGATGGGGCCCCACAACAACAACAATTCCACGTGGACAATAATAACATCACTAAGCTGACCAATATCATCTACAGATCAGCTTTGAACTACAAAGTGCTCAGAGCAATTTTGAGAGGGCTAGCTGAAATGATCCAGTCTCAACACAGACTAGATTATGAAGGATATAGTTACCTTTCCTAATATTTGACAATTAACCTAAAATTTTTCTTTTCAGGATAAAGGTACCTTCGCCCATACCCAGCAGGAAGCAATTTTAAGAATACGACGCCCAAGTTCCCAAAGAGGTGGTGTCAGGCGGGTGGTTTTTTTGGTCTTTTAATGGGTTTTGGATCTGGGATAATTTTCATTGATTAGGGGGATTGGTTACAAGTTGTTGTCAAGGGTTAGGAAAAGGGCTAAGCAAAGGAGATTAGATTTAAGGTTCTTGTTTAAAAAAAGAGAGAAAAGAAAAAGAAAAGGAAAAGAAAATTACTAGTTTTAAATACTTTACATTGGATTGTTTTATATTGTATACAAATTATATATATTAAAATTGATATTGTTAGAAAATGCTATATGTATATTTCTAACTGTATTTATACCATTCATTTAACAATATAACACAATGTTCTGATCCTTGAATGTTATTGTTCCCAACTATTAGGATGATATAAAGAAATGAAAGTTAGTAGTTAGACATTACAATACAACTTGTATTCATATTAGGTATGTTTTCAAGATTGAGCAGATATATTTTAGATAGACAGGTCATCTTCAAACCCTTCAGAGATCTACAGAATATGGCATTTAAAATGTTTTAATAACTTAGAAAAATTTTCTTTTTTGTTATGACTATGAGACATGTCGGCTCCTGCAGTACCTATCTACTTCAGAGAAGATATGGGCATTGAAAAAACTGCAATTGGAGTTAACTTTCATTGTGGCAAAAGTTAGCCACCGGACAACAAAGTATCCTCGAATCAACTGCAGACAACAGGACAGACAGGACATGAAACAAAGGACTATTGATTCTTGCCAAAACAAGTATGGTTATGGCTTTATCAAAAGGCATCTTCTGAGGCCAGGACAAGATGGCACCATCCTTGAAGTGGCCTTCGTAATCTGGAAAAGGTACAGTGACCTTTTCTTTGAAGGCAGCTGAACAGACAGTGGGCCGATGGCTTCTGATGTGCAATGGAACAGCAGCTGAAACAGTTATTCTTGAAGAGTAATTAAGCTCATGCCTCTCAATAATAGAATGGCATTTAATAGAGGGATGTGAAGAAGAACGGGATGCTGAGATGAACCCACATACACACATAGCCAAGAAGAATGGACAGCTGAATTCAAAAACCATCAACAATTTCCAGAACTTAAAATCCTGAATCATGACATGACACTAGTGGAATTCAGGTGTTGCTGGTATATAGACTGCTTTCACCCAATGTGAGATTGAATTGTTGACCTTGTGTACATCCTACTTCACAAATGAGTCTGTCAGATATGCTAAGCCTATAGGCTGAAGATGATGCCCCAACACTTCGGAGAAACCTCAGATGACTGTCCAGACAGCTGGCTATTTCTGTCAACTCACAATTTTTTGGAAGTTGCTTGCATGTACTTCCTGTTTTTATTTTTGTTAGCTAATATTATTTCCTTCTTTTTTTTTTTTT
>CABHPR010146639.1:10190-26396 GCA_902168415.1 Peromyscus melanophrys
CCCCAACCCACCCCCCATTCCCACCTCCTCCAAGGCAAGCTCTCCCATGGGGAGTCAGCAGAGCCTGGTACATTCAGTTGAGGCAGGTCCAAGCCGTCCTTCCTGCACCAAGGCTGAGCAAAGTGTCTCACCATAGGCACTAGGTTCCAGAAAGCCGGCTCATGCACTGGGGACAGGTCCGGATCCCACTGCCTGGGGGCCTCATATACATTTCAAGCTAAATAACTGTCTCGATTATCCAGAGGGCCTAGTCCAGTACTGGGTCCCAGGCAGAGCTCCAGGAGTCCAATCGATGAGAGAGAGGAGGGATTCTATGAGCAAGGGATATCGAGACCATGGCTGGAAAAAGTACAGAGACAACTAGCCAAACTAGTGGAAACGCATGAACTGTGGACCAAGAGCTGAGGAGCTCTAGGACTTCTACCAAGTCCTCACAATGACCATCAGAGAAGGATCTCCCTGTGGCTCTAACTAGAGAAGGGGGGGAAAGGTGATTGTATCAGTTACTTTCCTATTGCTGTGATAAAACACCATGACCAAGGCAACTTGTAAAAGAAAGAACTTAAATGAGCTTATGTTACCAGATGGTTAGAATCCATAACGGTGTGGTGTTCACACCTCAAACCACGAACAAGAGGTAGAGAGCACAAACTTGAAATGGCAAGGGCATAGGTCTTTTGAAACTTCGAAGTCCACCCACCATCCCTGTTGACATACCTCCTCCAACAAGGCCACACCTCCTAAACCACCACCTAGAGACCAAGCATTCAAGCTCATGAGCATAGAGGTGGCATTCTCAGGCAAGCCAGGATAGGAGAGCAAGAAGGAGGGCTGGATACAACCGTTAAGTGTGGCCAGAGCACTTTCTTCTTCATAAGCTCTTCCATTAGCAAAAGTATCTTACTACAGACCATTCAGCTGGGCTCCTAGCCAACCTGAGGGAAGGTAAGTATCCAACTCCAGCCCTCCCCTGCTGTCCTACAATAACTGTGGTGAGCATACATACACGATGGGAAACATGGGAGACGTTCACAGTGGGAGGCCTAAGACCAAATCCAGGCTCACAGAGCACCTTCCTCCCCGCATCCCACTAGCATACCAATAAAGGCCGTTTACTAGAGCTCCATTCACTCAGTATATCATATTTTCATGTCAACAAAACTGCAAGGCATACTGAAAGATAGGAGGAAAACAAAAACAAACAAAAGAACTTAAAGGACCTGAGCGTGGGAGCTTCCAGGTAAGACTGTGAACTAGAAACTACATTTATGTGACTCGGTGAAGAAGAGTCAGAGTATGAAAAAATAAACGCTATTCTCAAGAGAGAGAATAAAGGCTTTGCACACTCACCAGAGTACAGATAAAAAGACACTGACACACCAAAACCAAATGCAGGCAGCAGGAGGATCAGCCCAGATACTCAAGTCTATAGGGGGAGATAGCTTCACTCCTAATGGCTGAGACCAGAAAATAAACCTGGAGTTTGATGGGCCTGAGCCAGTCATCCTTGGAGTCATCTGTCTGCTGTACAACTTGAGAACACTGAAGCTCCAACCTTCTCCTGGACATACACAGTTGTGTCCTGTGACATCAACAGCATAATAATGCTTAGGAAGTCTGGAAATACAAAGACGGGCCCTCCACTTGGTACAGATCTGAGAGAACCTGCTCATCCCACAGACTGCAAGGCTGAGTAAGGCCAGCAGAGGCCTCTGGTACACAAAGAAGGGAAAGTACCAAGAAGAAGACAGCTCTGGGTAGCATGAGACATTTGCCCAATGTGAAGTAAGCAGAGGAAGTTCAATTAACAGATACCCAGGCATGTAACTGCCATCCGCAACCCCAGGGCCTAGAAGGAACTGCTCTAGCATTCCATCCACCCCCCTTCTTGTGTTTCTCTTTTTGTCTTTCAGCAGTACTCTTATTTTATGAACTTAAAAACATTGCAGAGTCTGGAGGACTGGCTCACGGTTTAGCAGCCACTTCCTTGCATTTGCAAAGGACCCAGTTTCAGTCTCCAGCACCCACATGGGGGCTCACAGCCATCTGTGACTGCAGTTCCAGGGGATTCCACACCCTTTTCTGGCCTCCTCTGGCACCAGGTTCACATGTGGTACACACACACACACACACACACACACACACACACACACACACACACACACGTAAGCTAAACATCCATACATATAAAATAAAACACATGAGTCTAATTTTTTTTAAAAATTAAACAAATAAAAAATGTTAAAACATTATGTTTTATCCTAATGCATAGAGTCTTTTGTTGACACTTTTTTCCGTTTTTCTTTATTAAGAAATTTTCTATTCACTCTACATACCACTCACAGATCCCACCTCCTCCCATCTCCCAGCCCTCCCTCCCAAGCCACCCCACATCCCCACATCCCCCAAATCAAGGTCTCCCATGGGGAGTGTTGACACTTTTTTATTGGTCAATCATTTTTTATGTTTCTGTTACCATTTTGACCCTTGTGTTTCTCCTTCTCTTTTCCCTGCTACTATATATTTAAATGTATTTTAACTAGATTGGTTTAAAAACTCATTATTTCTTATTTCACTAATTTTGTTTTTCTAACTTTGTTATTGTTAGAAAAGTGTTTTTTTTATCATTTTTCTTTTCCTTTTCCTAATCTTTTGCCCTGTTCTCTGCCCTTCTGTAACATTTTTCTCCAATATTTTTGCCTTTATTTAAACGTGTTTCTCTATTATCCCACTTCCCTGCCTCTTTTCATTAATTCTGTTAACTGATGTTTCCATACTTACTCTGAATACCTTTTTATATTCACTCCACTGGTCTTTATATGTACACTCCTCTAGTCTTGCCACTTTCAGTTTTATGGTCGTTAGAGAGTATTCATGGGCTTTAGTTTATTTTAAGCGTATTTATTTATATTGTAAAGTGCAATGTTGTTGCTGTCGTAGAAGTTTATTTTCTCCTCTCTGAGTAATTCTAGAGATTGAACCCTCAAGAGAAGGCTTCTCAATAATAAGATCCCCAATGAGCCAGGTGGCAGTGGCACAAGCCTTTAACCCCAACACTCGAGAGGCAGAGCCGGGCCGATCTTTGTGAGTTTGAGGCCAGCCTGGTCTACAGAGCGAGATCCAGGACAGCCAGGGCTAAACAGAGAAACCCTATCTCGAAAACAAACAAACAAACAAACAAACAAAAGATCCCCGAATGAAAACAGAAGTGATGTCAAAACCAACACACGGGCATGAAAAAAAATCACAACACTAAAATGAAAACCATAGAAGTCAACCTCAGGGATCTAAATGATTGTATGATCACAACTTCCCAAACTCCCTGAAAAAGAAAGGAAAGAAAGAAAGCTCTTCCAGAGGACCCAGCACCCACCTAACAGCTAACAAACAATTGGCTGTAGCTCCAGCTCTAGGAGAGCCGATGCCCCATCCCGGTCTCTGTGGGTACCAAGTATGCACCTGGTGCACAAACACCTATGCAGGCAAAATATCCATGCACATTAAATAGATAGATAAAGAAATAAATAATTCTTTACAGAGAAGAAAAGGAGAAACACTGCTAAACTCATTGTATGAAGCCTGTCTTTCCATGTATTGAAACTATATTTTAAAAAACTCAACAAAAGAACACTATATAGCAATTTCCCTAAAAAACTAAGCACAAAAATTCTTCATAATGTATTTACAAATCTAATTCAAAGATTTTAGCAGATTGTATGTGAATGTGTGTGTCTCTGTCTGTATGTGTTTCTTGTGCATTTACTTTGGCTCTTTCTTTTCTATTTGTTTGTTTGTTTGTTTGTTTGTTTTGTCCAATTCTGGCTTACTTGTTTTTGTTTTATCTTAACATTTTGTTTTGTTTTGTTTATTCTTTTAGGTGACCATTTTCTAAGAAGAGAGAGAAAGAAAAGGTGTGGATTTGGATGGGAGGGGAAGTAAGGAGGAACTGGGAGGAGTTGGGGGAGGGGAAACTGTAAACAGAATAAACTGTATGAAAAAAAATATTTTCTTTTTTGTTGTTGTTTGTTTTTTGTTGTTGTTTTGTTTTGTTTTTCGAGACAGGGTTTTTCTGTGTAGCTTTGGAGCCTGTCCTAGATCTCCCTCTGCAGATCAGGTTTGACCTTGAACTCACAGAGATCTGCATGCCTCTGCCTCCTGAGTGCTGGAATTAAAGGCGGGCGCCACCACTGCCCAGTAAAAGTCTATTTTCAACAACAAAAAGTAGAAAACATTATCAGACAAATAGAAGAGTCTATGAGAAAGAGGTCAATTTTTCAAGAAGATAAGACAATACTTAAAGTTTATGAGCATAACAATAGAGCATCAAAATCTGTGGGAAAAACTAATAGAACTGGACAAATATGTAAATCCACTATTATAATTCAGAACCACTCTATCAGAAGTACACAGATCAAGAAGACAGAAGATCAGCAAATACTGCAACACCTCCTTAATCAGGTGGATAATTTAATATCTATAGACTACTTCATCCAAAAAAAGTAGATTATAGTTTCCAACCATACACGGAACATGAATAAATGGAGATCACATTCAGACCCATCAAGAAAAACTTAACAAATCTGAAAGAATAGAAATCATATCATATTTGCTCTCAGACCATAACAGAACTATACTAGAAATCAATAACAGAAAGATAGCTGGACGTTCAACACCTCCCCCCAAAAAAACTCTGAAGACTAAACAATATAATTCTAAAAAATAGAAGACTCAAAAAATCCAGAATCCAAAAATTGTAAATATACCTTAGAAAATGTAATTAGCCCCATAAGCCCATAGGGAGTGTCACTATTAGGAAATGATATGGCCTTGTTGAAGTAGGTGTGGCCTTGTTGGAGGAAGTGTGTCACTGTGGGGGGCTGGCTTGAAGGTCTCCTATGCTGGTTATGCCTAGTTCCGACCACTTCCTGTTGCCTGTGGATCAAAGATGTAGAATTCTCAGCTCCTTCTCCAGCAGCATGTCTGCCTGCAATCTGCCATCACCTGCCATGATGATAATGGATTTAACCTTGGAAACTGTAAACCTCCCAGATTAAATGCTTTCCTTTATAAGAGCTGCTGTGGTCATGGTGTCCCTTCACAGCAAGAGAAACTCTAAGACATGCTGGTAAATCCAAGTGGGTAAGAGGGTGAATACAGGAGTTTGTTCTTAGAGGAAATGGCAAGCTTCAGGTTCTGTTAAACAGAGTGATAGAGGAAGACCTGATTCTTCCTCTGGCCTACACACACACACACACACACACACACACACACACACACACACGGATGCTAGCATCCACATATTCATGTGTGTGCAGTGCACATACATATTAAATTAAATAAATAAATATTTTTTTGAATTAGCTATAAGACTGTGAAATGACAGAGAAGAAACTTGGATGTATATTACTACATAAAAGAAACCAATATGAGCTGGGTGGTGATGGCTCACACCTTTAATCCCAGCAGTTGGGAGGCAGAGGCAGATGGATCTCAGTGAGTTCGAGGACAGCCTGATCAACAAAGCAAATTCCAGGACAGCCAGGACTGTTACACAGAGAAACTCCAAAAAAACAAACAAACAAACAAACAAACAAACAAATGAAAAGAAGCCAATGAAAGACTATCTAGTATATAATTCCAATACGATTACAAAAGCATAGAGTATTGGTTCTCACCCTTCCTAATGCTGTGACTCTTTAATACAGTTCTTCATGTTGTGGTGACTCCCGACCATAAAATTTTGTTGCTACTTCCTAACTGTAATTTTGCTAGTGTTATGAATGTAATGTAAATATCTGATATTCAAGATATCTGATATGTGACCCCAGGGGTCACACCCCACATGTTATAAAGGCAGTCTATAAGTCAGTGGTGATCAGTGGTTGCAGGACTAAGTGAGGAATGAATAGAGTTTTGTCAGGGTGAAAATACTCCATACAATGTTTAATTAGTAATGGATACATGCCATTATACGTATGTCAAAACTTACATAGTTTACAACAACAGAGTACACTTTCATAAAGTACAAATTTGAGATAATAAGGATGTGTCCATAAAGGTTCATGAGTATAACAAATGTGCCACTGTAGATAGGGATGTCAACAGTTGAGGAGACTGTTCATTCATTTAAAAAAAAAAAAAGAGTATAGATTTGAAACTGAGATAATATAAACGTAAGTTCTGATTTCACAACTTACTAGCTGTCTAGCCATGGTTGATCTTAATTTTCCCATGGTAGATATGGACCCAGTAATAATCTTTCTACTTGTTTCAGCAAAAACTGATGACATTGAAAAAAAGAAAACAATTCAAAATAATAGTTGAAAATTTAATTTTATTCTGACCCCACAATCCCTCTTTCTTGTAGTCAATGTAATATGATTTAAGAAACTGAATGTCTCTTAGAAGCAAATCAGCTTCCTGAGACTTCTGTACCTAAGCTGTGAATATGTGTCAGATGAGGGTGTTGCATCCTCTCACTCACATTGCCGTTCATACTTTTTAAAGAGAAAATGTAAGATAAAAAGGTGTAAACAAAATCTAATTCCTCTTTCTGGTATTACAGAGCTATCACCCCTGGTTATGCAGATTTCTATCTCCACTGCAATCCATTCTACTCTCTATTTCGCCATTCTTAGTCTGAACTCCACTTGCGTATTTCATGGACAGCAATTTTAGCATAGTCTCACAACACTCGAATCCAATCCCCTCTTCAGTTATCAGTCAATCTCACAATCCCATCTTTGTATTCATTGCTTCTGTCCATGGACCACTATTTCTCACTTGTCATCTCTGGTCTTCCCTACTCTTCCTTACCACATCTCTTTTCCCTTCACACATCATTTTCCTCTCGAGCCATCTGTGATCGACTGAATCTTGTCAAAGCATTTACTGCTCCTCTCATCACATAGTACAGTCCACCTCTCATCTTCCTTTTGCTACACTTAGACATATGACTTATTTGACCAATGGAACCAGCAAATGTGCCTCAAGTAAAGTCTTGCTAAACCCATGTACCTTGAGCTTGTTCGCTGTGATGTGAAACCACATTAATAAAAACCAAGCCAGTGTAGCCTCAGGAATGAACCCAAGGAATGGGACCATTCAGCCAACTCATTGATTGCTGAGAAATAATCATTATTTGCTGTATTCATTTTGTGATGGTTTATCAATAAACAATACCTTACAGAAATACTGTCTCTTTCTTTCTCTGCTGATAGCCCTATTTGGGGCTCATTGATTCTTCTCTGGATTTTAAAAACAAGAGGATAACTGGTTTCTGTGACTCCTATACTCACCTCATAGAGCCATCCAAAAGCTACCATCTTTATTGAATGTAAATAGAATTATATCTCTCCTATATTTACATTTTTCAATTTGTAGTTCCTCTGAGTTTTTTTTATTATTCTCCACCCAAGTTATTAATGCCAGTCTCGTTTTCAACAACATCTACCACCTTGCATTCCTGTGAGATGTTCAATTACGTTTTTATTACAACTAATTGTCTATTTGCATGATCCATTTATCCATTTGTTCTATCATTTATACTAAACTGTTGGTGAGCAGTTACCTAAATTACTGACTGTTATATAAAAATTTTACAATGCCAAGGAAACATGGTTTTAGGTTGTTTTATTTGAGTTTCAGATTTGAAAAAAAGAAATCTATATATGTCTATTTTACAGATGATAAAACAAGTTCTGAAAGTTATGAATTCTCCTTATGTCTTGGAGCATCAGTGTCTTAAGTGAAAATGTGGTTTTTCTAATTCTTAGCAAAATATAATGTGTCCTAATTACTCCTCATTTTCAGAACACTACAGAACTGCCTATTTCCAAAAGAAACTCAACTATTGTATCCAAACAAGGCTCTGGGAATGCTATATAATACTGCAGAATATTTATCTGACACCATTTTATAAATAATGCCATGAATGTCTTTTCTTTAATGTGAAATATACAGTAATAAATTTGACAAATAATGCTCTTATTGTGGTCAGTCCTTAACTAGCGCAAGCCCTCCCCCAACATCTTCAGAGAAAGCTTATCTTCCAATAGGGTCAGCCTGGTAAAATCAACATAGTTAATCTTCATGTGCAATATAGCTGGCTGAAAGCCAGTGAAATCAAAAGGGCAAGTCTGAGCAAGGAAGGAAACAGACAAGTGCGGACGAGCATAGGAGTAAAATACCCCTTGGATAGATGCAATATATAACAGACTCTATTTTGCAGAGAATGTGCAATCTCATGGCTTGTGAAAGTCAGCAATTGCTCCTTCTTCCACTTACCTGTTTATGACCACGGATACTTTAACTAATTTCTCTGTGCCTTGGCTCATTAGTTAGAAAATAATAATAACAATAATTGTGTTTTACATGGTTCTTGTGGATTCAGCTGAGCGATTAAAGAGTCCCTTCTGCAACGTCTGATATACAGCAAGAAAGTAATAAGTAGTAATAATTTTAATTGTTAGACAGTAAAGGTGTTTTCAGACTAGAGTGATTGCATATAATCAAGGTGTAAACAGTGCCCCCAAATTGAAGCTGTTTGATTAACTCTGATACAGTTTTTAGCATTTTCATAACTTAACAAATCACATGTTAAAATTAATGAAACTATTGTGATTAATTTAGACACCATCAATTCAACCCCCAAATTCTGAAGGAGTGATTCTTCCCTAAGGGACCTGACCACTCAGACATCATTGGAAGAACAGGGCTTTGATAGCATTGAGGAAAGTGCACATGAGTAGCTGACCACTGTGTCCATCATAATTTCCCCCCTTTGTCCCCGCCACTCTGTCATCTCTCATTCATTGTTCAACCTGCTGTAATCTGACATCTTTTCCCCCAGCTCGTGAACTCACCGTTGATTGTCAAACTGCCGATTTCAATCATCATGTTTGGTTCTCATGCGACACACAACATGGTAGATTACTTATTCCTTCTATAAACATATCTTTTTTTTGATCATGTGATATTGCTGTGGGATGGTCTGTATGTCAAACATGTTGCTTATTGGTCAATAAATAAAACACTGATTGGCCAGTGGTCAGGCAGGAAGAAATATAGGCGGGACAAGGAGGAGAGAATTCTGGGAAGTGGAAGGCTGAGGAGACACTGCCAGCTGCCACCATGACAAACAGCATGTGAAGATGCCGGTAAGCCACAAGCCATGTGGCAAGGTATAGATTTATAGAAATGGATTAATTTAAGATATAAGGACAGTTAGCAAGAAGCCTGCCATGACCATACAGTTTGTAAGCAATATAAGTCTCTGTGTTTATTTGGTTGGGTCTGAGTGGCTGTGAGACTGGCAGGTGAAAGAGATTTATCCTGACCGTGGGCCAGGCAGGAAAACTCTAGCTACATGATATGGTACTTCACTGATTTCCTCCTTCCCTCTCTTTAAATGAGTTTTCCTCTTCTATTTGATCTAATATATCTCAATACTTTTATTTTTCTGCCTACCATCTATACACTAATAACTGAAAATTTACATCTTCAGCCAACATTTGCAGACCTATGTGTTCATTTCCTTGCTCGGCCTTTGGGTGTTCATCTACATGGCATCATAAAATTAGCATTTCAAAAACTGAATTTTTTATTTCTCTAATATATTGCCTCCTCTAGTGTTTCTGTTTTTTGTTGGGTTTTTTTGTTTTTTTTTTTTTTGTTGTTGTTGTTTTTTTCTAGACAGGGTTTCTCCATGTAGTTTTGATGCCTGTTCTGGAGCCCACTCTGTAGACCAGGCTGACCTCGAACTCAGAGATCCACCTTGCTCTGCCTCCCGAGTGCTGGGATTAAAGGCGTGTGCCACTGCCACCCAGCTCCTCCTCTAGTCTTAAACTATTTCTACAAATATACTATCAGACACCTCCAACATATATACATACATTTACTGAAACCAAAAATCTGGGTACATCTTGACACGTCCTTTTTATTCCCATCTTTAATATTCTATAGTTCCCCAATTTTATCTTCAAAATACTCTGACTCAATTCACTATCCTTCATTTTCACTGCCAACATTCCCATCTAAGCTATCCCAGTTCTTTCTAGACTAATATAACTTCCTGTTGCCAACAACTGCTTTCCTTCACTCTTATCCTGCTCTAATGTGTTGTCTATATTGTAGCCAATGTGGTCTTTTTAAAAGTCATTGGTGAAATGTCTCTCTCCTTAACCTTCCAATGCTTTGGGGGGCGGGGAACACATTCAAATGACTTGGCATGGCTGTAAGAGCCTGCATGGTGTGGCATTTGTCAATATTGCGATGTCCATATCACCTACCTGATGTCCACATCACCCATGTCCATCTCATCCTTTGCTATATTTGTCTGCATTAATTTCTCTAGATGTCCTGACCTTCTTTCTAATTTCTTGGATATATCAGACCCTTTCATAACCATGAGGCTTCTTTCATTCTGACCCCTGGCTTACTATCTACAAACATTCTGCCTTCCACACACATGTTCATTTTCATACATGAGAAAGGCCTATTCTGATTGTTTTTGTTGAAAGAATCGCCTCTTGCTGGGTTTCTTAAGGCACATTATTTTCCTTTACAGTGCGTATCACAATCTTTAATTATAAAATTTTTGTAATCATAAAAATACACCTGGCCTAATGATACAGACTTATAATCACAGATACTCATAATTTTGCTGTATGGTTAACACTAACTAAAATTTAGAGTCCATGTTAACTTAATTACCTATGTGTACATATTCCTAAAACCTACCTCACTTCAGAGAAATTATTCATGGTCTTCTAAAATCTATACACCTAACTACATTATACTGTCATTTTAATCTAACTAAATGCAGTCCTTGATAAAAGTTATTTCACTCTTACAAGAAAATAGATCTCAGAAAAAGAAACATAAATTCAATTAAATTCAGCTTCAAGTTTCACTGTCAATGATGAATAAAAATTCTCTAATCCATCTAAATCTACTGTATTTCAACAAACTACCTGTTTGTCTTCTTGTACCTCTGTCCTGTCCTTAACTAATTTATTAGAATTACATCAACTTCACTATACCAATTATTTTAAGGGAAATGACGTTAGCAACATTTAGTCTTTAACATCTCGAATAGGAAATCCCCATTAGTATGATAAATAATGTATTTGGCAGGGAATTGGCAAGCCATCTCAATCAGAAAACTTTCTGGCTGACAATCACAGAAAATTGAGACCACAAAGCATATCTTAAATGTTTCAGCACTTGGATTTTCCTAAATACTTCTTTTAAGTTCTTTCTGAACAACTTGCACAAAGATCAAAACATGCTAATTTCACCATTGCTAGCCAGCATCATAAAAGAGAAGTTTAAAAGCGAGAGGATAAATTTACTAACTTAGAAACAACAAAACAAAATGTTTCATGGCTTTATTGAAAAGAATCAACGAGATAAAAGATTTTTCTTATTTGCAAAATGAAGTGATTGAACTCAGTGATAGTGAAGATGTATCCAAAAAACTAAAAATTCTGATTTTTCCCTTTAGAATAAATAGTACATATTAATTCTTCTCAAACTAGAAAGCAATGTCACATATTTTGCCATGTGGATATTTTACTTTATGTTTATTAATATATTGCTTATGGAATTGGTTAGAGTAGATGTCAGCTCATTTTCGCCTCTCTGAGTAGGAATACCCCATTGCTCCGTCTAAGCAAAAACAAGCAGCCAACTTGAAGGACATTCTGCCAGCCCTGCTCTTCTCTCCTTTGTTTCCTGCTCCACTCCAAGTTTATTTAAAAAAAAAAAAATGCACATTCCAGCCAGGGAAGCAAAGAGACTAACCCCAGATCTTCACCTCTCCCTCTCTTCTCTACATCCAACCCCCAGCCTCACTCCCAATTCTATAGCCCACCACCTGCTGCAGCCGTCCCTCCCTCCTGACCCACATCTCCAATGGATCCCACAGATCTTCTCTTCCAACCTTCCTTTCCACCACTTATCACATTTCCACAGCCCCCGACATCAGTACACATTCCCTGAAAACTTATAGGGCACTCCAGCCAGAAGGAAGTAGGCTAACTACAGGAATTCACCTCTCCCTCTTCTTCTCAAAATCCAATTCCTTGGTTTCACACCCCCACTTTGTAGCAGACCACCTGCTGTGGCCTCCTCCTCCTCCTCCTCCTCCTCCTCCTCCTCCTCCTCCTCCTCCTCCTCCTCCTCCTCTCTGCTCCCATCTCCAGTGAATCACACAGTCCTCCTCCAACCTTCTCCGGACTCATCCTCTCATCCCAGTCCCCATTCCTAGGGGACTAAGCAGATCCTCATGGAACATCCTGTTTTCCCCCTCCTGTGAACCCCCTCAGCACACCATTCCTAACCTGTCCCCATTCCTAAGTATCAGCTCCCGGCACCTAGAAACACATTTTACCTGGAATTCTCAGTGGCCACACCTAGTAGGACCCCAGAAGAATTCATCCATTGCTGGTGAGACTGCAAGTTTGTACAGCCACTATGGAAATCAGTGTGGTGGTTCTTCAGGAAAATGGGTATTAATCTACCTCAAGACCCAGATATATCTATCACTCATGTTCATATACCCAAAGGATGCATCATCCTACCACAGAGATACTTGTTCTGCCATGTTCGTTGCTGCTTTATTCATAATAGCCAGAAATTATAGCAACCTAGATGCTCCTTTACAGATGAATTGTTAAAGAAAATGTGGTATATTAACATAATGGAATATTGCTCAGCCATTAAAAATGAAATTTGCAGGTAAATGAATGGAGCTAGAAAAAAAAATCACCCTGAGTGAGGTAACCAAGACAAATATGGTATGTATTAACTTATATGTCGATATGAGCTGTTAAATCTATGGTAACCAAGCTGTAGAACCACAGAGGTTAGACACAGAGTAAGGGACTAGGTGATCAGACAGATCTCCCCAGGAAAGGGAAATAAGATTGTTATGGATTATGGATGGATAGAGTGGGGAGTAGAATGAGGGGTTCAAGTGGGGAGAGAGAGGGAATAAAGAGAAAGTGGGGAAATATGGGGACAGACAGCTAAAATTAAGGGCAATTTGAGGGGTAGTAGGGAAACTTACTTTAGTAGAAGCTTCCTAAAATATATACCTACATGAAGGTGATCTAAATGAAACCACCAAATAATGGGCTCCAACTTTGCCATCTCTCCTCACCAAATGAAGCTTGCAGTAACAGAACTGGATCACATCTAATTGAGTTGGCAAAACGAGTCCCATGGGTACGCTAAAACAACCAAGGCTGTTGCCAAAACTATTGGTTGTGCTCCACAAACTGTTGGCAAGGCCCCATTGCTGAAGACAACACCAACACAACTCACTGAACGTGGAGAAGTTGAGTTGGTGCCTACATAGAGCCTTCACCCCTACATTCCAGCAATTATGGTACAGAAAAGTCCTCTGCATGCTACTGAAGAAGAAATGTAAACACCAACTTCACCACAAACTCTTTGATCTACTGTGATGTCCTGTCTGCAAGATATGCTGGTGCTACAAAGCTTTAGGGAGTAACCAACAAATATCTGATTTGACTTAAGGCCACTCCACAAGGTAGAACCAATACCTGACTCTGCTTCGGTGACAGAGAACCTGACATTAGACAGCCCAGAGATCTAGAATAAAACCAAACATTACTGTTCTACTAAAATAATGTGACAATAAAATGCTCCTAATGATAACTCTGCTGTACTCATAGATCACTGCCTTGCTGAGCCAATATCACAGAAGCTTCCTTCTGCAGCAGAAGGAAACAATAGAGAGATTCAGTCAGACAATATACAGAGAGTGAGAGACCTTGAATCTCTCAGCCCTAAACAAGATGTCTCCATCAAATCCCTCCCTTTAGGGCACAGGGAAGCCTGTGGAAGAGAAGTGAGGATAGAATGAGAGAGCTGAGAAGATGGAGAATATCAAGGAAACAAGGTCCTCTAAGTCAACAGGATCGATGCACATATGAACTCACAGAGACTGAGGCAGCATGCACAGGGCCTGCATGGGTCTGCACCAGATGGGGTCCTAGAGCTGAAAGGAGAAGTGGACACAGGCACCCATCCCTGACCCAGAAGCCATCTGTAATTGATAACCAATTGCAAATGAAAATTTACTTTCCTCCAAGGGAGCCTCACGGGGGAAGCAAACCACTCTTAAGGGTAGGCTGCATGCCCAGCAGTAGATGGCCAAGAGAAAAGGAATTCAACAGCATCATTGGAGGTCTCTTGTCTCATAATGTTTTAGCGGGGCTTTTAAAAATAAATTGTATTTGTTTTTATTTTATTTATATATTTGTTACTCTCTTTCTACCCTACATATCCTTCGTGTATATATTATGGCTTCCAATTTAATGTTTTTATGGGATTCCTGACTGTGTGAGTGAATGGGTCTCTGATTCTTGTGGCTTTTCTTGGGCTCCTTTCCCTCTGTTTGTTTGCTTTATCCTATTCTGATGTGGTTTTTATTATTGTTGTTGTTTTATTTTATTTTATTAATATTCCTTAGAAGCCTGTTTGTTTTCTAGTGAGAGACAGAGGGAGTAGATCCAGATGGGAGGGGAGGTGGAGAGGAACAGGGAGAAGTAGAGGAAGCAAAAGTGTAGTCAGGATATGTTATATGAGAAAAAATTGTTTTCAGTCAAATGAGGAAATACACATATCACACACACACACACACACACACACACACACACACACACACACATACGTTGTCATGTTAACTGTGGGCATAACTTTTTCAAGTCTATTGAGGGTAAATAGCCAATGTCTTTAATGAACCATGAAGTAAACACAACTCTTTCAAAATGGATTTCAAGCAGCTTCTCATAGTTCAGCTACACCTTATGCCTTATGAAGTCACTTTGCTCAGACCCTTATTCATACTCATTAAAAATTATGCTAAAAATAACTATTTAAATAAAACAAAGGGACTGGGGATATCATCCAATGATAGAAGACTGAGCTAATATGTGTGAAGCCCTAGAAATGATCCCCAGCACTGAAAAATATCAAACAAAGAGTACTTCTGTGGAAGTAAAAGATTCTGAGATTGTTTGTGGTTGGGTTCCAATTGTACCCTGCCACTTGGGCCATCAGAACCTTGTATATTATAGGTAGACATCAGTGCTGGCAAAAAATGTGATGAATGATTTATGGAAGTCCCAGTGGGAAAATCATACCATAAAACCCATTATACTGTAACAAGGTCACTAAATTTGCAATGGTGAGCAACAGCTGCTGCCTCCATAGTCCCGCTGCCACCGTATATGTGGATATAAGCTGTGAAATCTATAATAATCAAGCTGTAGAACCACAGAGGTTAGATACAGAGTATGGGACTGGGTGATCAGACAGATCTCCCTAGGAAAGGGAAATAGGATTGGTACGGATTATGGATGGATGGGGTGGGGGTAGAATGGGAGGATCAAGTGGAGAGAGAGGGAACAAAGAGAAAGTAGGGAAATATAGGGACAGACAGGTAAAATTTCTGTATTTTGAAAAGAGACAGTCTTTTAAATATGACAATTTTTATCATATTACCCAGCTGTGGTACAATTTGTTAGCCAGACTAGGCGACAACATGTGGCCATAAAGTGACCATTTCCCATTTGAGCTGAATCCTGCGTATCAACAAGCTCAGAAAGCCGAGACCTCATGTCACCACCATCGCATCAACACTTTTTCCTTGGCCCACTCCTACGGCTCAAAAAAGAAATCATTGCAAAGGACCAGCTTATGGAAGACACAAATGCCAACCTTGGCTTACACGCAGATCACCTCACTATACGATCTGATTATCTCAGTATATGGAGGAGAACAACTACAGACTAATTCCGGAAAATCTCAGAATTGGAAGTGTTTTGCTGATGTACCAATTTATACAATAAAATCTGGTCAGAGATTAGAAGGTATAAGGATTTAAAGGTAGTGGAACGTCGTTTCTCTAATTGATCAAAGTTTTAGACAAAAAAAAAAATTAGAAAAATCAGACACAATTGGCAGGAAGAACACCTACAGATAAATGGCAGTGGTTATAAGTATGGAAATCTTTCTATTAAAAGTAATCACTAGACTGGGAGTGTAGCTCAGCGGTAGAAGGACTTGCCTAGTATGTGTGAATCTCTGAAGAAGAAGAAGCAGAAGAAGCAGCAGAAGCAGAAGCAGGAGGAGGAGGAGGAGGAGGAGGAGGAGGAGGAGGAGGAGGAGGAG
>CABHPR010146639.1:26406-49892 GCA_902168415.1 Peromyscus melanophrys
AGAAGAAGAAGAAGAAGAAGAAGAAGAAGAAGAAGAAGAAGAAGAAGAAGAAGAAGAAGAAGAAGAAGAAGAAGAAACTGAGACCTACCCAAGAGCTCTCATCATAGAACAGGCTTTAATCGAGTACACAAAATGGCTCAGCAGGACAATATCAACCAGTCTGTGGCTTTGCCCATTCTCATACTTGAGTAGTCATCGCATGAAGATGTGGATGTGGTAACAGAAATAGAAGTTAGATACCAGCTGAACACCATGGGCTTCTATTTTTCAAGATGTATAGATATACCAGTGTCTCTGAATGTCCAACATTCCAAAAACAAAAACTACACCCAAAAGGCACCATTCTTCAAGAATACTCTCTAGCCACTTGGGCCTCTTAGAACCATGGTATGGATTAGATATAAAATGTCCCCCACAGGCTTATGTTTGAACACTTGCTCCCCAGCTGGTAATTCTGTTTGGGGATGTTGTGGACCCTGCAATGAATATTAGCTGGAGAAAGTGGGTCACTTGGGAGTTATAGGCCAGCCTACCTGACCTTAGTCTCTCTCTTTCTTGATCCATCAACATGAAAGCAAGTAGCTTCATGCACTGGCTTCCACAGCCACCAGCCACCATGACCCCATCACGGCTTCCCTGTGGAGATAGTCCATGTCTTCTCAAAACCTGAGCCAAAACCAACCCTTCCTCCCTTTAGTTTGCTTCTTTAGGGAGTTTGATCACAGCAATGGGGGAAGTAGCTAAGGTGACATAGGAAGGCATATAGCTTATTCCGACAGAAATAGACTTGGGAGTGGATTTGCCTTTCTGGCCCACAGTATCTCTCAGTCAGCATCACCATGCAAGAATCTGTTGTCTTTTATTCACAAGATCCCACAGAGCAGAGTAGGAGTGGGGAGTAAGTCCAAAGCAAGAAGATGCACGAGTCTTGACAAGTTCTGCACCATCCACTAGCTGTCATCTTGGTGAGAGGTGCAGTAACCTCATGAAGTCACTAACAAAGCTCAAATTCAGAAGCAACGCTTTTCAGTGATAAAACCATATTTTCCAGGATGTAGCGTAAATCACTATTTGAATGTTTCTATACTGTGCTAAGTTCCCAGTGAGAAAGAGTTGAGAAATATAGGAAGAAATGTCTCTGAATACAATCATTCTCAACAGTAGTTGGGGAATTTAACACATCTCACTCCCAGACTCTTGGTTCTGCAGTTTTGATGATCCTGGTCCTCAGAGAGGAATACTTCTTCAAGTGAACATATCAAAAGTCCCATTAAGCTATAACCTATGGCTGACTGTCCTTGGTTCTTCATTTCCTTGTGTGTGGTAGCCAGCAAGAAATACAAGAAATCATCATCTTGGCATTGATACTTGGCCCTAACTCTCAGTAGGAGACAGACTGCTGTTCAATAATTGGAACATGGGGGAAATTGTATAGAACCAGGTGTGGGTGTCTCTTACTACATTCTGAAAATTGTAAATCAAATGAAACATTTTCAACAACCCCAATCTGAGACATCTGTGAAGTCCAAGGACACAAAGTCCTCACTGTCAGGATTTGATTTTCACTACCCAAAGTCACCAAAAGTAGCAGCAGGCCAAGTGAGGGTAAGGGGAATGGAGACTGGGCAACTCTGTATGAAGAGTGTGACCATCCCTTGTGAGTACAAGTCCACCTTCAGCAGCAGGGGCTAGGATTTATTTCAACATACTTGTTCAAAGTCCCTAAAAATTGACCTGATGGAATCCTGGAAGTACTTTCCAAATGCTTAGGAAAATGTGGATCAAAGCAAAAAGCGATAGACTACTATGATATGGACAGGCACTCACTATATTGTGTTCCTCTGTCCCACTGCAGTTCAAGGAAGCTCCCCACCACCACCACCTGTACAAGTGCCTTCAGTCACTTCATGACCTGCATCAATTACAGAAGGCTGCAATTCCAAGGGCAGCCCATATGTAGCAACAGATGTGAGAAAACATAAAAGTCTTTAGCCAACTCAACCCAGAATATTAGTGCCATTTAGCTCCACATCTCCCTGACAAGGTGGGTAAACCTGACTGACATCTATCTCACATATCAACCTTCCGGCCCTATATTATTCTCTTGCCTTTCCTTCCACAATTATTGACTCTCATTCACTTCCTAATAAACATTCTGCACCATAAACTCCATTATAGTGTCTAAAAGAACTAATATGGATTATTTCTTGAAATACAACTTGGAAAAGGTAAGCCAGGAGAGGACCCTAAAGTATATTAATAGATCAGGACATTTTCATATCTCTATGCAATGAATCTATAGGAGTGTGTCTTAAAATTATTCTTGGGTTTGTACTTTGAAAACTACGCTAATTGAAGCAATGTGTATATAATTTTCAAGCATCTTTAATTAACATGTAGATAAATACATAACATATATCTTTAAGTTCGAGACATTTCACAGGCAAAAATTATCACAAAATCGATCTCTAGTCTACATATGGATATGAAGTTTAAACTATGAAATTTCCCATAAGAAACCAGGCATAGGAACATATACTTGTATATGTATATGCTACATAGTAGCATATGCTTGCACTCAAGGGGCCGAGAAATAAGGAACACCATGTGTTTAAGACCATCCAGGGCTACATAACAACTTCCAGTCCAGCATGGACTACTTGGTGAGACCCTGATTCGAAATGCAACAAAAACAACAAAAAAGGAAAACATCAAGAAATAGTGGAATTATACTGACCAGAAAACTGATAATCAAAGGTTCAGGGAGGTTAACAAGGAGGAATTTCAAATAGCTACTGTTCAGACCCAGAATATTATCTTTAGAAACTGATCTTTTTAAAAATAATTAGCAAATTATATTTAATATGTTGTTCTCTATATTGACATTCAGAAAATATTTCCTAGGGTCATAATTAACATTAATCATCTTTTTATTCTGTGTTGGGAAGTTCCAGACAGTAGACTATATAGTCAGAGAGTTTACTCTGGTTTTTTAATTTTTATTTATTAATTATATATTTTTTATTTTCATTAACATATTCATTTAAAATATAATTATGTTACTTCAACTTTTTCCTCCAATCCTTCCCATGCCCCCTCCTTTCAGCCCTTCCCAGATCCTTCATCATTCCTGTTCAAATTGATGGACTCTTTCCTTTTATTATTCTCAAATATAAGTATATATGCATATATATGCATATAAATATGATCTTCTGAGTCCATTTAGTGTGGTTGTGTATATATGGTTTCAATTCTGACCACTTTATATTGGATAATCAATTAAGGGACTTATCTGTGGGAGAGACTAATTCTCCCTCTCTCAGCAGTCATTCCTTGTCTGTAGTTCTTTGTCTAGTATTGGGACCCTGTGGTATGTCTATTGGTATTATCACTGTTCAGGTCCTGTTCAGGCAACCATAGTGTTGAGGTGTCATGGGTGTAAATTCCCTATCATTTTTAGAAGACTTCCTGATCCTCTAGATCTTACAATCTTTCCATCCCCTTTTCCATGGTGTTGCCTGGACCTTGGGTATAGGAGTTATGTTGTATATGTACCAGTTGAGGCTGGGGTCCACACGATCCCTGCATTATGTCCAGTTGTAGTTTTCTTTAGTGGTCTTCATGCGCTGTAACGAGAAGCTTCTATGATGGCAGGTGATTGCTACACGTATCTGTGGGCATAGGATAAATTTTAGAATACAATTAGAAATTATGCTGGTCTACTAGCGGTAGTAGGTTCTCATTAAAGATCCATGACTGCACTAGCCCTTAGTAGTTGTCTAAGCTTCTAGTACCAGTCATGATACCTCTCCTATTGAGTGAGCCTTAAGTCCAATTAGATAGATGTTGGTTACTGCCAAGGCATGAGTGCAGCTATTGCACTTTTAGGGGTTTCTTGTTATGTTGGTCATTGTTATAGTTATTGATATCACAGCTGCATAGGACTATTGATTTCTTCCCTCCCTTGGAAGTTTACGTAGTACTTTCTGGTACTATGAAAGCTAGACCTCAGGAAGAAGGCTTTCAAATTAGATCCAACTTGAATCTTTTGAGTCCTGTGTCTGAAGGTTGTGGTATCTGAGAAGCAACCAAGGGCAGCAGCAATGGCCTATATTGTTTGTGGAATCACTTAGACTATCATGAACAACTCAAACAGAGGTTTCTTATGCTTGGTACTAGAGTTTTGTAAACTACTCTATGGCCCTTATGGGAAGCATTGTAAGCCTAAGTGGCATAACTTCATAGGTATAGAGGTGTAGATATATAGATATTGTGTATAATTTGGGCTAAATATAGAATGATACAAGTCCTTGAGGTTTTGTTAAACATCCTTATTGTTATTTGTCCCTCTTCCCTCTCTGTCCTTCTGTATTGACCTCCCTCCCTGATCTGAAATTTAAGTCTGCTTTCAAAAGGTTGGGTTTCTACTCCTTGAAAAGCTTTCAATAAGAGCATGAATTTCATGGGAAATTGTGGTAAAACTGGCTAATGAAAATCTTTGGAACTACATAATATCTGCATAATAATTTTCCTGTGACTGAAACAAAAGCATTTTAGATTTAGGCTAATGTGACCTCAAATTCATAAGAAGACTGCTGTTGAGCTGACAAGATTTAGAGATCAATAGGACACAAGAATCAGCTAAATTTGCAGGCACCGCAGCCATGGCAACAACCTTGGCCAAGTCTCCACACAGATAGTAACAAGCCACTTTAAAATGACTGGGAACAGAGCCAAGAGAAGAAACTCAGAAACAAGGACTTCGTAAATCTTAAGGATAGACGTCTCCCTGCACATGAAAAGCAAAGGACAACTTCTAAAGCATTTTCTTTGATTAATTTTCTGATCTCTTTAAATTTAAGAAACCTACAGTCTGGGGAGCTGACCCAGCCTTTCAAAGAAAAGGACAGATAGTACCATGGTTCTCAGCATGCAGGTCCATGGACTATCAGACCCACCTGGAGAGACTAAATCCTGTGACCTGTTTAGAATAAAAAACAATATCCAAGAATCCCAAGAGCATTTAGACACAGGATAAAGAGCAGTAATTCTGGGGCACTTGAATATAAAAAGAAAGTTCATCAGGAAGTTGAAGGATCTGGAGAGAAGGAGCTGAAGTTGCTAAGATGCTAAGATCATTTACAGATGCAGAGATCCAAAGAAGTTCTCCTGGAATGGAGTCTCTTTTCCATGCGTGGGAAATTGCAAGAGAGTTATTACAGTTCTATAAGGCGGGAACAGGAGCAAAGCGATCGCTGTGCTGAAAGAGGACCTCTGGAACAATTCAGCATCGGCACCATCACAAATATGAAATGATGCCAAGCTGCAGTAGAAGTATACCAAATTACATAATAGGGGTGTTGGAGAAACTGAGAATAACCCCAAACACCACTTATCCTTCTATCAAACTGGTTTGACTAGTCTAAAATAGAGAAGGACATTGCATCAGCCTTTTACTAATCCATGGTCACTGATATAGCAAATGCAGATCTCTTGATTTTGGTCACCGGTGTACTTTGCCTTCATTTAGCCAGAATTATACCTTTATTATTTTACTCTGGGGACACACTCAAGCACCATGTTATAATCGAGGGACTTGGAATTTAAATCAAAGTCCTTGACCTAACACAGGTGGACAATGTATTCATTTTAAAGATGCCATATTGATTAGCAGTTAGAAATAGTTGTATCCAGGGCCCTGTCTTATCTCATTAATTTGATGACTACCCATAACACAACAATTTAGCATAGAACAATATTCATGGGCCATTAGGACAGTATAGTGGTGATGGAGCATGCCCTTAATCCTAGCTCTTGGTAGGCAGAGGCAGACAGATCTCTCTGAGTTTGAGGCTAGCCTGGTCTACAGAGCAAGAAGTTCTAGGACAGCCAAGACTACATAGAGAAACCCTGTCTCAGGGAGGGGGGGTCTTCTAGGAATAGTGTTATGGGAAGCAAATAAATTATGAACACAATAAGAAAAAGAATTTGTTCTTGAAAGCCACATCACTAAACAGGAAGCAAAGAAATTGCTACATATGAATATTGCCACTTTCGTGTCATGTAGCAAGTTCAACATTAGATAGTATAACCTGATAAACACGATGTCTTGCAGGTTATACAGCCCACAGAACCAAAACATGACTCCTCAGTGTTTTGCCATTGGTGGAGATCTATTACCATGTCCCTACACAAATAACAGGACTCAAATTTGAAAGTCAGTCCTCCAGCTACTCACTTTGCTGCAGTTAAAATAACAATTCTTAGAGTGAACATCAAATCCTTTTGCTACCCACAGGAATCAGTTTGTGACAACTGGTCACTGCCTGGGAAGAATAGGTAAATGAGATCTCTGCCATTAAATTTAAATATTATAATCATTTGAGCAGAATTATCATCTCCAAAGACGTACTAAACCTTCATAGAATGGTGGTAGAGCCCCAAAGTCAGCCCTAGAAACAAACACCTTAACTGATCCTAAAAGCACACTGCTGCTTTTAAAAAACATTATACTTGACTTCTACCCTTCGGGTCTAATACCTCTAGACCATTACTTATAAATAATGCAAAGTGTGGTGGCCACCAAAATTCCAGATTCAGAGCAAAAAGTGACTGGCGGTACAATCATATTCATTAGCTTCAAAGTAATGTCTCCCTTCACAGTGTTACTTCCCCTAACTCATGACTTCTGGCAAATGGTTGGAAGTGACAGTCGAGTCAATAGATATGGAAAAACTTCAAGAATACTTTGTGATATTCATCATCATGGAGATACCTGAGGCAATAAAGTGGAAGTCCTGAACCTTTATTAAAGTACCAGATAGAACGAAGTAGAGCTGATGTATTCACTGAATTTAGAATAGCATGGTTCTTTGGAGGAATGATTTTGATTTGTTGTTAAACACATTGTTATAAGCTTAGACTTTATTAATCTGATGAACCTGAGCTCTGGAGGCATGGACAGAGAGGGAGTCAAAAGAGGACAGGAAATTAAAGGAGATGCTTAGACCCTCAAGCACATGCAACATACTTTAAGTACTCGGGCCTAGGGCACCCAACCTTAGTCTCAGGACATATTTATACAGAACCCACATTAAAGTGGCATTTTGCCAAAAGTAGTTATATAACAGATTACATCATTGTTTACTTTTGGGTTCCCCAGGCGTCTAGTGTTAGCCAATTTGTGCCGACTCATATCCCTGCACACCCCCCACACCCTCACCCCCATATCCAGCACTAGTCATCTTAGCCAATACTGGATATCTATATTATTGCCATGTTAGGTAAGCATGAACTGGGCTCTACAGCCCTCTGCTCCCTATAATGGTAACTATTGGGGCTGGGAGCTCTTGATGAAATAAAAAATAGTGATTTCTGGCTGCCAGAAATATACATAATCTCAAATTCTCTTTGGAAGAAAATGTGTTAACCAATCAGAAGCTGCTGCTGTGTGGACTTTTCCAGGGAGATGTGAACAAATGTCCCTTCACTCCAGACAGGGCACCAACAGACCAAAGTCTGATGTCACCCAAGTTCAGCTTGGGGAATCAGTGAGTTTATTGGGTCTATATATGAGGAAATTTGATGACTCCTAAATAGCTACACCATCACAGAGTCTTGCCTAGCGTGAAAGATGGTTTCCCCACAGCAGCACAAATAGAGATCCTCTTTTAGTTAACCTTCCACACTTTATATACTCTATCACCTTCCAAGCCTCTGAGGCCTCAGGAATTTCACACAGGTGGGAGAGAAGTGTACAAGTGAGGGTCTAATGTACATCCTCACAACCCGTCCTCTAGGCGGGAACATCAACAAGCCTAACCATGAGGGTCTGTTGCAAGTAGTCACAGCTGCTCTCAGGATGATGGTAATGACAGTTAATGCTCTGAGAACTTGTGTCCTACAAACCATAAGGGAAGTTCACGGACAGAGGAACAACGATATGCTAAATGTTTTAACAAAAGGGAGCAAGGGAATTCCAATACAAGAAAAGGCCTTTGGGGTCTCTTTTCAGCTACAAGATTTTCTTTGGCTCTTTTTTTTAATATTGTCATAGTTCTCTAGCATTTCTGTTCTGCAAACTGGTCCTACCAAGCAAGACTGGAGCACAAGGTTGTAGTACAACTTTAATGCACTTTGGGGACCTGAATGTAAGGTTACTCAATCTGATGCGAATCAAAGCTATTTGTAGTATATGTGGGAACTTTTTTTTACCTGCTGACACTGTTTGATGTATTTCAGCCTTGCCCGTCAGAAGCTCTGCATGAAGAAGAGCTATGATCTTAAAATATCCTACCTAGCTCAGCCCTATAGGCAATGCCTGTGTGGGGGGATGGTCTTCCAGGAAAGAGATCAAGCTATGCTATTTCAACAACTAGAAACACCAATTAAAGTTGAGTGGAACACATTCTAGGATAGTCATGGATGATCAAGGTTGTGTTAGGATAAAAGGAAAACCTGGTAGGATATTTTCAGCAAAACAATAATACAAATTAAATGTTTCTACTTACTACTTATAGAACATTCAATAGGTACATTACTACACGTACAAGGCAATGCATATGTTCCACATAATTGAAACATTACGCTCTAGCCTGATGAAGCCTTTGGGGGTAGCAGTATGAAAGACAGGAATTAAAATGGTTCGTTTGGGGGTTCTTCAGGTCCATGTGATTTGGGGGTCATGCAAAAATATCTTGATGCTATTATATTGAAAATTTATGTAAATTTGTAGCATACGGAAATTGTCCTTAAATTAATCGAATTAGATTAACATTCCTGGCAGAAATTGATGTCTTGCAGTTGTAGGACGGGATGTGACTTTGGGCTAGTTATCAGCTGGATGTGATCTTTGGCTCCTACAGGCCACCTGAAGCTTATTTCTACTCTGGCCTTCCCCATCATGGTGCTTATCTCATCCATTCAGCAAGGAGAATCCCTACTGCTAGAAAGCATACACTGAAACCAAGTTTTATGTGTCATGATAGATATAGCACCCCTCACTTTTCTGTATTCCATTTTTAGGAAGCACCCACACCTACTTCACAGGGAGGTTTTGCACAAAAGCACGAGCATTGGGCTGGGATTCAGAGGGAATTAAACATAAAATTCTTCTTCTCCCGAGTGTCTTCAACGGTATTGATACTTTATTGACATCTAAAAGTCCAAAATGTCATTATATACATCTATTCATGTATGAAAGAGACTCATAGGGTGTACATAGGAGTTCCTACAGCTCCGTTGTTTTAATCTGTGTGCTTGTGAAACTAAAAAGACAATTTTATACTCCAGACATATCCAATATTAAGTGATAGGATAGTCACAATGTAAAAGCTATCAACACTTTGATTTAAAAAGAAGGAGATGGTGGCAGTCAGGCATGGTGGCACCGGTCTGTAGTGCAGACAGTGAGAGGCAGGCACATAAGCATTTCTGCAAGCTGGAGACTAGCCTGGTCTAGAGAGTGAGTTCCAGGCCAGTAGAGCTACATATCAAAACTCTCTCTCTAAAGAACAAAGGAGGGGGGAAGGAAACGGGAGGCTCTAAAATCTCGCCAGACAATTAAGAGTTCTTGTTTGGGTTTCAAGACCATCTCTGTCACTCCTCTTTTACATAGTTTTGAAATTCAGCTCTGCTTTTGGTTTTCATGTATGTCATCACTGAGAACCAGAAACTGGAAACTTACTCGGTTCTTAATCCTTGCCATGTCAGAAGAAAACCTGTCTTACTTTGGAGTCTCGGGAAGACCCCAGAAGGGCTTCATTTGACCCAGTTAGTTGATCCTTATATTAGATTCTATGGCTAAGATGGTGTGTATGATTAGTCAACCTTGGACAAGTAACTAGCTCTAGAATTAAGCTTAGGATCACTCTTACTGGAACTAAATGAACTTTAAAAGTTTACCCTATGCCCAGTAAAATGTTTGATGGTGTAATGAAGAAAATGTTGTGGCTCTGTGTTATGAAGGAGAGATTTTTCAGATCTAGATTCAAGCAACCAAGGTATTATTTACATGCAATTAGTATTCTAGTTTCTGTTGAATCCCCTCCATTCCAACTCCTTCATTCATAAGAATTCGTACTCTCATTCATCTCACAATCTGCAAAATATAGATGTAATCCCACCAACTTCCTGTCTGAAAGAGTAAGACAAATCAGCTCTACACAGCATCCCTATTAGAGAAGTAGTCAATGCAGGGAATTAATTTGATGCGAATAAACATCCCACTCAACCAGACGGTCAACTTTAGATATTCATGATACAAAACAGGACAGCTGCAACATGAGCCCAGAGATAAGACTATCACATCCCTCTACACAACAACATGAGATGTGGGGAGAACCAGTAAGGGAAGAAATGCTGAGAATCCCAGCCAGAGCAGAAACCATTCCCTCAGCTTCACTTTGTAGAGGTTTCATTCCCCTAAGAAACTCATCAGCTGGTTAGTACTCACATTTATTACTAAGCTGATCTATGATCTGTGAGTTCAAGGCCAGCCTAGTCTACATAGAAAGTTCTAGATCAGTTCAAGCTACACTGACCCTGTGTCGAAAGAACTAAAAGATAAAAGAAAAGAAAAAACTGGTTGTTTCCCTTGCAAAAATCTGTGTGAACAGGTTGGAAAGCAAATGGTTAGATATTTCATACACATATGAGTATCTTTGAGGTTAAACTCTCCTGGAAAATTCCCTTTGGAAATTGCCTGGCCATCAACATCTTTGAAGTTACAGATGGGACATGCAGGAGCTTAGATTTTTTGAAGGAAAGAGTATTCATTGTTTCCCTTATCTACACCTTTCAGCCTGGCTAGCTCTTTCTTGATGTTTTGAGTCCACCAGAAATTTCACCTCCTTAGAGAAGCTTTCCCTGGACCATCCATCCTCTAAGTCTGTTCTCTCCTTTTTTTTTGTTTGTTTGTTTTTGTTTGTTTTCAGTGTGTAAAACTTGTTGAACTACATTGCAGTTCACACTTAGGGTATTGTTAAACTCCTTGTTTTCTAAAAGTTTCTCTGATCACACATTAAGCTCCATGATGCAGGAATGACTTCCTCTTTATCATCACATTCCTTAGTACTCAACACAGTGTCTAGTATGTAGTAACCATGAATGAATATTGGATGCGCCAATGGGAAGAACACCTAACTCAAGTGGGTAAGGCCTTGCTATTGTTGATAGAGGTTCCACAAGGACTAATTCTTTCTCTGATCACATGGGGTGAAAGAAACTGGGTTTTTTTTTTTTCATATGAAGCCTACAAAACAAGTAAACATGAATTGACTATATTATTTGCTAATTTCAATATCATAAGCTCTAAATACTAAAGATTTTTCCTAGGCCACTTAGACTTTTCTCATTTTAAGTTATCCTCTATAATAGAACAGCTCTCACCTGAAAAATCAATATTATCAAAAGCATAAAATAAAAATGTTTAATTCCCTTTCAAACCTGTGTTAAATTCAAAACAAATCAATAAAACATTTTTCAAGGCCAAAAGGGACCCATGTTACATTTAGAAGGCAAGTCATTGCATAGAAATATAACCTACACTTTACTTAATTTTAAAAAACAAATGAAAGTTTTATTCTGTGGTTATAATGAAGTCTTCTTTACAGCCCAAGACAAAAACAATGTAATGGAGCAATAAAGGACATTTTGTTGTTGTTTCGTTTGTTTTATTTTGTATAGTCTTCATATACCAGTAAAAATAAACTCTTTAATAAATAAATATATATAATAAATATTTGTAAATTGAAAAACGTATAAATAGGTCCATTCTTCTAAAAGAAATGTTCCATCCTGGTGTGGCATGTTTTGTAGCTCAAAGTCATCTAGAATTTTGATTTTTGTTTTGTTTTTATGTATAATGTTATAACCTGCAGATTTCTACAAGGTCCTCAGAATTTATGAGGTGGTAATTATGTTATCTTGATACACTTCTTCAACATGAAGTATCTATTCTTAAGGTAACTGTCCAAAGTAAACATTATCCAGAGAGGTGAGGCATCAGCAGCAAGATTCACATTATCCACAGATTAACTGATTTCAGCTTCAGTCAGCTGGTAAGACTGGGCCAATGAGTCTGAGGAAATATCATCCATTTATGAGGAATGATCTTGCTTTGCTTCAAGTTAATTCCTTATTCTCAATATTCTTCACAAATACAGTCTCTCGGTGAAAAACTGACTTTGTAATATTCTGAATATCTTCTTCAGTGTTATTTAACAGAAACTGTGACTTAAAAATAATGGCTCCAGGTTCATCAAGTGTACATCAGTAAGTCTTTGTATAATTCTGGAACTCTTTCTGGGTCCACTGGTCTTGGTAAGAAATGAGTAAATTTTTGATGTCTTTTGGATCTGGCACCATCTCTTGGAGTTCCATCTTTGTTAAGTGCTACAAAATACCTGCGGCCAGTGTCTCCATGCTTATATATGTTGGATGAATAGGTATTATACCAGTTCTCTTCAAATTGCTCCCTGAAGATGCATTCTGAAGTCAATTTCTCCTTTAAAAGAAAGAGGAAACAAAGAAAGCATTTTAGAAATGCCTTCAAAATAAGTTCTCTATAAAAGTCTCAACTCTATAGTATGTCTTTGTTTATAGCTATATCCTTGTCAAGTTAAATTACAATGTTTTATTTTGATTTTATTCATACATTATGTGCAATTTTTTCCTCTATTTCACTTTATCCAGTAGTTCAAGGAACTTTATACCAAATATTCCAACTTTTGATTTTATTTTCAAACATGCAATAAATATTTTGAGCTTTCCTGTGTTCTGTATTATCTCCTTCCTGCCCCCATCACTAAGTGGGTCTGTAGTTTATCTTGTCTCATCATGAGCTAGATACCAAAGGCAGGAACATTAAATCTCTGCTACCAAGTTGGAAAACTCAAAACCTTGCTACAATTTAAATTCCTAACTCAAGTACATCACTTCAAATCAGATATCATCTTATAAATGTATTATTCAATGATTAAATTCCCCATGGTTAGCTTCTGAGTATGCTACTATTAATATCAAGGAAAATGAAGTAGAACGTTAATGGTTTCTTTTATTTTCAAAATCTCTCTCTCTCTCTCTCTCTCTTTCTCTCTCTCTCTCTCTCTCTCTCTCTCTCTCTCTCTCTCTCTGTGTGTGTGTGTGTGTATGTGTGTGTGTATGTGTGTGTGTTCATATATACATATATCTTAAAGGTGAGACCTCAATTGTTTATTTACTTCAACACATACCATGAACATTGTGTGCGTGTACTTTCTCAAAGTTCTATCAATTGTTTTCTAATTCTATTTTCAGATCACCATATATTACAATCTTTTTTGTTCATTTGTTTTTCCAGAGCTGACACCTAATGTTGTATTTCTGGTAGGAATGATCAAAATATAGAGGAATTGGAAAGACTCAGGACAATGGACAGGAAGACCAGGTGAGATTATGGCAATAATGGTTGAAAACTTAAAAAGTGATATTGGATGACTATACTCTGACTTCAACACACTTAAATTTAGGATATTAGTTTCTAATTTTTATACATGTATGTAGACATATATAATTTATGTCAGTCACATATAATAATGCCTACTAATCATTATAGATAGACATTTTAATTAAAATCATAATTTTAAGAATTGTAATAATAATCAAAAATGATAATACATACTGATCCATAGAGTTCTCCTTTGTCATTCATTCCAAGGTAAAGACCACTGTCCACGCCTCTGATACTGACCAGTCCCACTGCCACACTGATGAATTCCAGGATACCTGAATTTTTAAACAAATTAAAAATTTGGATTGATTAATGAACATATAACTACAGGAAGGACAGTGATAAAGATCAGCATTTTTAAGCATTCATTCCACAAATAAATGGAAGCTACTGTCATTATGGGTGAATAGGTGACAGAGTCACTTCTGGTCTTCCATGATTCTACCAGTTAATTATAACTGTTTTCCGTGAATTATTTTGATCTCATTTACAAGAATCAGACCAATCTCTTATACTTCATATGGGTATAACATTATTTCAAAGCTTCTAAAAAGTTTCTTCTGGGTTGGAAAGATGGTTCATCAACTAAGAGTACTTGTGGCTTGTGTTGATTTTTTTCCTATCAAGTTGACGCAAGCTAGAGTCACCTCAGAGGAGGGAACCTCAATGGAGAAAAAGCGTCTAATTAGGTTGGCCTGTGGGCAAAGCCATGATAATTTTCTTGACCGATGATTGATATGGAAGGGCCCAGCCCGATATGGATAGTTCATTCCCTGGGCAGGTGGTCTTGGGTGCCATCAGAAATCAAACTTAGTAAGCTATAAGAAGCAAGCCAGTAAACAACATTCCTTCCTCCAGGCTCCTGACCTGACTTCCTTCACTAGTGACCTGGGAATTGCAAATGAAATACATCTTTTCTTTTCCCAAGTTCCTTTTGGTTCCTGTTTTATAACAACCATGGAAAACCTAAGACAGTGTTCTTGCAGAGGACCCAGGTTTGGTTCCCAGCACCCAAACCAGCTACAACTCGATTTCCAGAGGATCTGATGCCTTCTCTGGCTTCTTTGGGCACTGCACACATGTGGTACACAGGCATATATGCAGACAAAACACACATGCACATAGAATAAAATTTTTAAGAATAAAGAGCTAATAAATAATTTTTACCTCAACTTCAAAAACTCTCTGATAAGGGAAGAAGATACTTTTATTCTCATGTTAGATAGAAAGAAACTGAGGCTCAAAAATATTGACTGAAATGCCTTTGTAACACGACCATGGGATATGACCTTTGTAACTGATAAAACCGGTGCTTGAACTTACATTTTCTGAACCGTAATCTAATGATTCTAAGGCAACATGTGAGGGTACAATAGTTTCTAGACTTTGTAGATTACAAAAATGTGCTATATCCTATTCCATGGTGCATAAAAATAAAATGTTCAGTTCAGAGAAATAATAAGGCTTTATAATTCATTTTATATAATAGCCAGATACCAAGAGTTTAGCATATAAATAGTTTTTTCTATGCATAATTTTCTGGGGTTATTTTCATGTATGAAGAGATAAACTAATTTTGAAAGTTTGAAAAGACAGTGTATCTCTGTGTGATGCCTTTTTTTTTTTTTTTTTTTTTTTTTTACACACTAACCTTTGGACCAATGATGCCTTTTTCTGGTCCTTTCCTTAGACTGCTGAAAAAGTGTCACCCTATGTACTGTGCTTGGACCTGCCTTCCTTAATAGCTTTTTGTCTTCACCCTACCCTAAGCTTTACAAATCGTATAAATGTGTACCATTTAGCCTGACTCGTGCTCTTAAGTCATTTTTGATTTATTGTACAAGTTCCTGTTTGGACACATGATACTCCCAAAGCCAAGAGAAAGTACAGAATCTGACTGTTTGCTGATATGGAAAGCTCTGTTCTACATAGAGATTATTAATTTGCTCTTTGGCAAAAAAAAAAAATGCACAGCATAGATTCTTAGTAAGACAGATGAGTTCTTTGGAACTATTAGGACTTTCATACTAGTAGAACTCTAGACTATCAGGGACCTTACAGCACAATGCACTACTACATAGCCTGTGAATTGTTTGAAAGAGCCAGTCTCCCTGACTGAGAGGCTGAAGCAGGGAAGATAGGATGCAGCAGGAAGGTCTAGACTCCACAGGACACCAGCACAATGCAACTGTGGACTGAGGGGTAGTGGAGGAAAATCACACTCACTGCCAAGCTCCTCAGTGAAAGATCCATGTTAGGAACAAAAATATAAACCTGAACCATAATTGGCATAAATATATATAAATGGAATCTCACCCAGGATATAATTATAAATGTGTAATTACTTTAAATTATATTGAATATTCACTCAAATTAAAAAGTATGTGTGGCTGTTGTGTACCCAATGTTTCTACCCCAGGACACACTCCACCTACACATTAAATCTTATCTTAAGATAATGCTGTCCAAAATATGTAATTACATAAGTAAAAATGATTACACGTCTTTAGAATAATTATATCCAATAGTTTTAGCTTTATTAAACAACATGTAAGACCTTATACATAACCAGGCATAAATGATTTTGCAAAGGCTCATGGAACTGATGGGGAGAAGATTACGTGTGTTTTTGTGCCCCTCCCAAAGATTTTAGCCACACTTTTAAATTCTGATCCTTTTTCTCACCAAAGAAATAGTATACCACATAGTAATTTGTAATCGTTTGATTCTTAAATGAGATGTGACAAGTCTTTCTTATTTATAATATGAGGTGGCAACTAAGCTAATTCTCTTCCAAAGAATAGACGTGAAGCACTTTCCTTAAGAGGTAATCACAGATTTTAGGTAGATTTTCTAATGCCCAGTGTCCCATAAAAAGACTTGGAGGTCCTTTGTCTTTCTGGTATCATTTTCAAAGCCAGCCTTTTCTCAAATCATAATAAACAGGTGAGTCAACCCACAATGCAACCACATCAGACAAATCTATGGAGAACAGAGGAGAATAAAGGAAAAGGCTTTAAATGAGTATGTTTGATCTCAGGCTACACTTTTTTCTAAAGGAATGATTCTATGTTTACGTGTTAGGTAAAGTCTTCCTTCTATACTACTGTGCAGAAAAACTCTGCTAGAGAGATCCAGGTAGCTCAGATGGGATATTATTTTAGCCTCACTGAGAACTCTCTGTTTATGTTCAGTAGATATGGTTTTAAATTTTTAAAAATTTGAGTTTTTATTTGTTGTGTTCAAATTATCATAAAACTATTTTAGTGGCATTTAATATTTTAAGTAGCCATCATTGAGGGTTTTTTTCAAAATTCTTATTTTAACATCACAGAAGTGAGTTTTTTTTAATGGATATCATTTAATACTTAGTTATTAAGGCACTAGCAAAAGAGGATAGAGAAGCACACCACATCACATACATTAAATATGACCTTGTCCCCTATCCTCTGGCAGTCAGTTGTGATATCTAGGCCACTCAGAGCACTTTAAGGTATCATAAAGAAGCTGTTCCTTTGGGCTCACATACTAATATGAAGTCTTCCCTTTACATAATAGTGATTATTTTGTTCCTCTATATAATCTACTACCAAAGTGTGACTTAAGCCAACACAGAATCAAAGTCATATTTTCCTAAACAATCATACAACATATAAACTTTACAGTATACTAATAAGAACATGCCACACCCATTCCTAAAGGATCAGATTTCAATACAGCTCAACGAAGGTTACCAAGTCTGCAAGTATTCATTAATCTATTCCAACAGAATCTGTCTTCTAAGGAGACAGAACACAGCTGAGGAAGAGCTAACAATTACAAGTGGCTTATGGGAAGAATTTCCTTACTCCATTGGTATGAGGGAGAAGAGTCGGATATTGCTTACATTTAACTCTCAGCTGCTTTGCCTGAAAGAGTTATCACATTTGGGGAGATTTTTATGTAAGGAGTGGGCTACAGTCATTCTTGAAGAGAAGGGGGCCACCTGCTGTCAGCAAATTCTTCGGTGTCAGCCTCCTCCCTTTAAAAAACACTTTCCAAAAGTGACCCCAGGTTGGCCACTAGGTCATGACACTCTTGACTCACAGTCAGTGGGAATTTGGAAGAGATCAGTGGAAGCTGCAAACACGTGGGTTTTTAAAAGTCAAGTGTTCTAAGCCCTTAAGTGCTGCCAAATGACCACCACATGCTTAGTCTCCCATCTAAGGTTACAAATGCTCCTGAAGCGGAGATTTACACTCTCCAAAGTCTTAATGAGCACTGCAAGTGCGAAAAGAAATGGGAGTGTAAGGCTAAGGTGAGCATGAGACAAAAAAGAGCGACACCGAGATGATATACTCTAGAAATTCCATAGTGGGGAAAAAAAAGTTGTGTAGGGCTCCTCGTGCTGGCGACAAATAAAAGATATTATGTATTTTTCTTAATATAATGACACCCTCCAATGACATCACAGGTTAGATAAGGAAAGTCCCTTGAGCATGTTAGCAGGTTAACTGATGAGAAAAAAAAAAAAAAAAACAAAAAGAGTAGCCACAGGGGAAGTATCCCGGGATATTAGAACCAAAAGGCACCTTTAGCAAACCATAGGATTTAACCTGTCTTGTCTGTTGTGCAGGCAAGGAAGCAGGACTCACACTGAGGAGGGTGCTTGCTAGCTACCTGGCTGGCCCAGGAGTAATGAACAGTAGAAACTTTACTGATCTAATCTAGAATCGGCTTCATCCTATTAACCCCTTCTGCTCCCAGGTACTGCTGGCTGTATGTAGAAACGATTCTCTGTGTTCCCAGCCGTATCTTCTTTCTCTTTCCCATTTCCTCTTACCTAAGGTCAATACCAAGATCTCTGCTTTCGAGTTTCGCAATTTCTAAAGGGAATCTTGGCCAGGTGGGCATGCTCGGTCCTTCTCCCTCCTCCCTCTCTCCATCTCCCTCCACCCCCTACCCACTAGCCAGGAACTCAGAAAACTGCAGTCAGGCAGTCCTCCAAGTATAACTGTGAAGAGTCACATCCTGTTTAAGAACCATCCCTTCAGAGTGAGAAACTGGAGGATTAGCCGCATAACTGCGGGGCATGCTTTAAGATACAGGATGCTTCCCGTTATTAATTTCCAAAGAGTGGACACAGAATTACAAGTGTGTAAGGAAGAGAATACGGTATAGGGTACCTCTTAAAATAATAAAACTGCCTGCGTAGCAAGGACTGCAGGGTAAGGCTGGGGGCGGGTTGGGTGGGGTAAAACATGGTTCCTAGTCCAAGACTTGGGGCCGTAGGCAGTAGAGAAAAGAGAGCAGCATCGTGCCCCCGGGTGAGGAACCCATCCACACTTTCTCCTCCCACGCCCTGTATGAGGAGCTGCGCTTCTCGAGGGCAGGACAATTTCTCCCAAGCCCAGAGCCCAGCACCTCGCACCCAATGGGTCTAGGGTCTCAGGCAGCCCTTGCTCATTCCGCCAGCGTGGAGGGAGAGAGGTGAGAAGAAGAGGAAGGGAGTTGAGGGCACAAGGGCGAGATGCTTGTACCTACCGAAGAGGCTGTGATCCTGCCGGGTGCCCTGCACGCTGCCGTCGGGCAGGATCTGCAGGTGGAAGCCGGTGCGGCAGTAAAGCTGCCGCCGGCGCAGGATACCGTGCAGGTGCGCCAGCTCCACCGAACCCGGCCCGCCGCCTCGGGCACCCCGCTCCAACGCGCCCCGCCGCTCGCCTAGCAGCGGCGGCCGCTCCCCTGCAGGAGGCAGCAAAAAGTGCGACCCCACCTGCTGGCCCAAGCCCTCCAGGCCGCCCAAGAAGGCTCCGACTTCAGTTAAGGGAGCCATGGAGGAGCCGGACAGAAAGGTTGAAATTCCAGAAAACAAGAGAACCCCAATAAAAAGTATAGCAAGGGTGGCGAGGCTAATGCAGAAAAATTATAGCAAAATAGGCACAAAAAGTTAAGGCTGGGTTACTCCTGTGAGGTCTCTGCAGGGACAGTGCACTGCACTGTCTTGGAAGCGATCTTCTCTCCTTGGGTAGGTGAGAGCTGGCTGCTGGCTTTGCAGAAACATCTAGAGCTGAGGCTGCTGATTTGAGGCTGGGGCTGGGGGCTGGGGCTCCAGCTCAGCAAACTGATCAGATCAGAGTCCTGTGTACATACACTCCCAGTATATATGCGGGTCCTCTTGACATATGCTAATCAAGTCCTTTCATGCGCGCCTGGGAGGTTGGTTTTGTTTGAAATCTTAAACCAGCCTCCTCTCAACACGTTTTTGCTCTTCGGAAGTGACTAAACCGAGCACTTGGAAAACTCCTTTCTTGCGCTTGGCCAAAGTCAGTCAGCCAGCAAATTCGGGGAGGCTCAGCCGACACCCCTGGTACTCTGGGTTGTCTCTGGACAACCAGAGTGATGTCTGGCCGCTGCTGTACAACCCACCTTTGATGTGAGTTCATTTGCAGAGATAGGGAGCTGGGGGAAGGAGCCCAGCTTGCAGGATACAGAAGGGGGAGGGGGTGCAGAACCGGAGATGGGTGGGAGGAGGAAAAAGAGAGTACAAGAGAATTGGACTCCTTGGGAGCTGCTGGGAGCCTGCAGTGGACAGGTGCAAAGAAAGGCAAGGAGGGAGAAGGGGAAGGGAAGGGGCGTTACCCGAGGCTTAGGCCTGCCCAGACACACATGAAAGGAAAATCAAAGCTTTGACAGTTTAACTCACTAATTTTAAAACACTAATAAAATGTACAAGCATTACTCTTTTCTTTTATCATTTAGATGGGGGATTTTCTTTACATAATCAAGCTTAGGTTGGGAACACCCTGCCCCCCCTTCTCAAGTTCTCTTTAATGTTTATCTTAACTCAGCAAATGATATAACCAGGATTGCCTTCTATCTATATGGAACTCATAAATGGTGTGTGGAGGTCCTGGGCTTCTCATTAGAATAATAAAATAGCGCGGTATAATCGGGAATCGAGGGATTGCGAGTACATCCAAATAGGCTGGTCCACATTCCTATGGCTTGCTGTGAATACAAAACCAATGTCAGGAATAGTGTCATAAACGATAGACGCCTCTGGACCCTTTTCCAGTCTAAGAGCACTTCCTTTTTCTTAGTGACAATTTCCTAGAAGCTAGCTTTTCTTTCTTTTTTAATTCACACTTCAAGTATACAACTAAACAGAAATAATATTGGTTCTTGATGAGTGTCTGAGATTTCAAAAATTATTGGTCAAATTTAAGAATACCCAAACATATTTGCAAAACAAAAATTGACCTGAAGGAGTTAGACATATATCTACATATTTCTTAAATGTTAAAACTCTGTATGACTAGCTAGCCTGGACAGCCAGCTAGTGAAATCTCCAAGTGGCAGAAAAATGGAGAATTGCTGGTCAGATTTATTCTTTCCCTATGCAGAGAGTTGTAAAGAATGGCTAATATTAGAATTTCAGTCTTGTTTTGTGCTTTATTCAGCAAAAGCCTAACTTTGGGAGCTCAGATGGATTTGACTGGGTTTATTTTATTTTCTCTAAGTGTTGTCTCCTCCCCCTCCTCCTCCTCTTCTCCTTCTCTCCCTCCTCCTTCCCTTCATCCTCCCCCTGCTTTGGATAATTAATTGGCAGGTGCTCTCAAGGAGGTAAAGCGACACTGTTTTGTCACTTCAGGCCTAACTACTGACCCTTGTGGAACCAGGTTATAAAAGAGTCCTTAAAACAAGTGATTTACCGATGATAGACACAACATAAAACAAAAGCCCAGGCTATAAACAGCAAGCAGATCAATTACTTTAGAAACAGATATTGATAAGTGTCTTTTAAGGTGGCACCAGGTAAATGTCATGTTATTTTACCTTTCCAATAACAGCAGCCTGTTTTGTGGTGGGACCCCCAAATCCACCATAAGCAAGATTTCAAAGCACATCTGTGTAAACATTATCACATCAGTGTAAAGCATCAGCCAATGGGCTTTTACTTTGAACCAAATCTTCTTAATTGCAGTGTTAAATCAAAGAAAGTTAGATCAAAGTTGTGTGACTCTCATAGCAGGATAATTCAGGTAGCCAGAACATACATTGATCACTTTTAAAGAGGGGATGCTTAAAGGTTTTAGACTGAGATCAAGTGCCTTTTAATGAGGTTTGTTTCAAGAACTAAGTTCTATGCAACATATAACACTGTTAATATTCCACAATGAATATATTATTGCCACTTGCTCCTAGAAGTATTAGTTTAGTATGTATTTCCTCACATGAAAACTTTCAGTCATGGTGTTTAATTTATAGCTATTAGAATTCTTAAATTTCTTGTGTTACATGTACACACACACACAACTTTTCAAGCACAGTCACCAAAGCCCAAATAATGTAATAACAGACCTCCTTTGTCTTTGTGTGCCCTAGCATGTTTGTGTATTTTCTATCACAACAATAACCCAAAAGAGAGCTAAGTATAACCAGGTTATTAAGGGAGAAAGTCTTATATTCTGTTGGGTTTTAGTTCAGAGTCTAACATCATTTATTTGTAGAATAAAGACAGCACCACTCCATAGTTCACTGTACCCAAGGTTGCTATGAGACATAAGTGAAAATACACATTGGAACGAGGTTTTAAAACTATAAAGTTTCCTCTGTGTATAAAGTCCTGCACAACTTCAGTTGTTGAGCAGGATTTTTTTTTTATTTTTTACTTTATAATTCAGCAAATGCAATTTGTCTGAAATGCAAAATAAACTTTTTTTAACCCACAACCAAAGCTTTAATGTGCAAGTTTTAAATGGTACTTAATGCTATTCTATAAAAGACCAGAATAGAAACAAAAAGATAAGGATTTCTTTTGTTTGCTCTAGTCATGTGACAGGAAAAGATAACGTTAAAGGGTTTTTTTGCACATGCTGTGATGATATCATGGGAAGTTAAATAATTTTGAAGAGTGTTTTACAAGGGTACATTATTCAAAGTTTGAGTATACACTGCAATCTAATCACCTTTACCTATGCTTCCTAGAGACCCCACTTGCCTTGCTGTTATACAAATATATGGTATGATTTTTACTTACACAAAATGTGGTTTCAGTTTTCCAGACCATATAATCATATACACCTTTTCAGTCAGCATAGTCTCATATAAACATTTGTTTTTATACATTCAATAACTCTACATGTGCTTCACTTGAGAAAAAAATAGCTCACTTAAAAGTCATGATTTACACCTTAAATAAAACAAAAATCCCCATTGCAACATTATACATTACATACATACTATAAAACATTGTTAGCAACATAAATCTCTGTATATAATAAACTGATTAAATAAATTATAATAAACATAATGAGACATTATATAGATAGTTTAAAATGAGAAAGATTACTATATATATATTAGTAATATCCATTATCTTTAGAATATGACATAAATTAAAAGATGTACAACCAAAGATTAGATACAGAGTGATATCTTTTCTATAAGAAGGAAAGTCAAAAGAATTTTACATGTATATGCTTATTAAAAATAAATGAATAAATGCCTTAGAAACTAATAAAACTGGTTCCTGGATTTAAAAAGGAAATGGAATGAAAGAGTGATGGCACTTCTCTGAGAACTTTTTACAGAACTTTGACTCTTAAAAAAGTGTTTTTCTTTTAAGTAAAATAAACAAAGGTGATTGGGGGTAGAATACAATCAGGAACAACAGAACCTAGCTGTATAGGTTAAAGCAAATAAAACGGCAAGCACACACACAAAAGACAGTCCTTTCAGAAAAAAAGCAGCCCTGCAAAAGCAGGCCTTTGGTTATTGAATCCTGTTCTAAACACCTAAACAAATAAATATTGAACTTCGGTGAGAAAGATTCTTTTTCCCAACAGTGCAAGATAGAGAATGACATGACTGAAAAAAAAAAAGGATAGATACACTGGGGATGAGAAAGGAGTTTACCTAAGGAAGGAAGACTAGAATTTACTCAGTAGTATTGAATTATAAGTGGTTAGCAGTATTAGTTCTCTCTCTCTCTCTCTCTCTCTCTCTCTCTCTCTCT
>CABHPR010146640.1:0-28216 GCA_902168415.1 Peromyscus melanophrys
AGGGGGGAACAGAAAGATAATAAATATTTTAGCATTTATAATACAAACAAAAACATTAAATGTTATACATATTGCTTCATTTAAAAGGAATTTTTATGGGTCAGTTGTTTAAAAAAAAATCAGTCATCTATGATCATTACATTATGGACATATTCCAAAATGATTTACTCCTGAGAATGAGCTCAAGCCTGTGCCTCTATCGCTGTATGGGGAACACTGTATATCACTGCTCAGTATCATGCATGGAGCAGACATACACTTCTGAAATCAGAGTTCTTGTGATGGTTAGACACCTTTCTCCATGGGTTAGTTTCACTTTTTTAGGATATAATGTTGTGACAAAAATTAGGCATTTTTCTACACAAAGATGAGAGTTTCAATAAAGGGCATCCAGATGATAGCTTTTGTGGAAAAGAAATTGTGCAAAATGGAAGTATAGATCACAGTGTAAGGAGGATGCCTTAGTTTCTAAGCAACATGCTGCAGAATCAGGAGCTGTAAATCATAATTACAACATCATATACCAGTTAGAACTCCTCCAGCTGAGAACTCAGAGTACATGCAGGCTAGCAACTGGGTCCCAAACTGAGCTTCAGTCAGCTGAAAAATGAATAATGACATGCTCACAATTATACAGATTGCTTCAGCACAGAAGAGGAATGAAAAGGAATTAATTCAGGATGTGAGCAAGTCTGATGACTCAATACCAAAATGAAAGAAACAAGGAAAAATATAGGAGATACTAAAAAAAAAAGTCAATTCTCTGATTTCTAAAAATTCTTTCAAATTGCTTCAGAATCTCATTTGAATGACTTCTAATGATGCAATTTTGGAAATGGGTGACTTTCAGACATCTTGGTCCTATAGAAAGCAGTCTCAAGTTTCATGAGAAATCACATGAAGAATTCTGTTTGGAAGCTAAATTGAACCATTTTAGACTTTACTTGGAAGGTAGCCTGCATATAGAGAAATATACCAGAAAAACATTTAAATATAAAAATAAATGCCTTCCATTTTGTCACATGTGTGCTAAAGTCAAATGAACAGTACTGAATTTAGGTCAAACATAAACTAAGAAACCATGTTAAAATGCTGCACTGACTCTCTCCACACTTTAGCTTTCTTGTTTATTTCTTAATTATAAGCAGTGCTGAACATCTTTATGTGGATTGTTGCCTTTGTAGTATTAAGATTTGGTTCCTGCCAGATTTTGAGATATTCCTCTTCTGTGGTTGGAAGATGCTTTGGTTCTCTCCATCACTCTAAGAAGGATGCTGCAAAAGAAGACATGTGACATTCAGAGTTGACTTCAGTCCTTTTACTCTTTCAGTGTTGCTGAAAGTACTGGACTTTCCTTTGGGCCACCAGATCCCAAATAATGAGATGGAGACTTATTAATTATGAAAGCTTGGCCTTAGGTTAGGCTTGTCCCACTAGCTCATTACTTAAATTAACCCATATTTTTTTTATTAATCTACATTTAGCCTCATGGCTTTTTACCTTTCATACTGTGTTCCAATCCCCCCAACCCCAATGTCTTGTTGCCATCTCCTCTTCTCCTTAATTATGTCCTCCTACCTCCTCCCTCTCCCTGCAAATCCCACCTATACCTCCTGCCCATCTATTGGCTGTTTAGCTTCTTTTTTTTTTAACAACAATCACAGCAGAACATTTTCACACAGTGTACAAATAGCCTACATTTCCTCCTTTTTGTCTAAATAAAAAGGAAAGGTTTTAAATCTAATACAGTAAAATTATATACAATAAGAACAATTATCAAGTAAGAATCACATCCACAATGTCCAGTCTTTTTGGAGAAATTATTATCTATCTTATCTTGATGAGTCCAAAGATTTATACCTAAAATATTTTCTGTCATAACTTGTATTATCATTCTAAAAATATCCTTTTAGATCTTAAAACATCTTCGTAGATAAACAACTTAAGCTTTTATGTTTCTCAATCTTATAAACTTTACATCTTTTATATGAGTTTCTCTTTTTAATTTAGTAACAAGGAAAACTGAAAAATTGTAACTATCTAGTCTTTAACCCCAACAGAGACCTACCCAAGAAGGATATAATATTACTTCACTAAACAAGAAGTATAGAACAAGAAACTTTGAAGACTATAGAAACTACAGAGACAGCTGGCTGCCTAGAAAGTCATCCAAGGTTCCTCTGCAACATTGGGGCATCCATCTTTGACATATATGCCTAGAATATTTGACACACATTTCTGTGAAGCAGGAATTTTGAAGGACTCTCCTACCTTGTCTTAGCAAAGTTCAGCAGTCACTTTCTTTTGTGTCCTACTTGTCCAATTTGGATATCATACAGTCAGCAGTCAGGTGAGGGCAGTTTTTTGCCCAGTAGCTAACTTTACCACAATGAAAGTAAACTCCTTATGGAGGTTCTTCAATGCCCATCATCCTTTTTTTTTTTTTTTTAAGTAGAATGATGCTGCCAGGAGCAGATGTATGTCACTGTCATGAAAAGCCTTATGTTATTAAAACATCTTAAATGCCACATTCTGTAGGTCTCTGAAGTGTTTGAATACCATCTATGTATCTAAAATATATCTCTGTATGACCTTGACAATAAACCTAATATGACTATAAGTTTGTTATAGATGACTAACTACTACCCTGCATTTCTCAATTATCCTAAATGGTTATAATAGTAGCTTTTAAGAACTAGAAGTTTACATTACATTTTTAAATGAGCTGCATAGCTACAATACTTTAAACAAGAGTAGAAACATATATACAATATGTTGTAACAAAAATAACCTTAAATTTGTATCAATATACAAAAATCCATGCCAATGCAAAATATTTGAGACTAGTAGTTGCTTTTTAGTCTAAATGTAGATTCAATAATGTACCCTTTTATCCTATCATTTCCATATCCTCACTTTTTCCCTTCAGAAAGAGATCCCTGAATCTAATCTCCTTTGTTCAGCTTTTTTCCTGATCACGACCAATAGCAACTTGTAATCAATCCCCTTAAATGATGATAAATATCCATAATCCATTGAATGACCAAAAACCACCAACCCAACCTCTTGGGAATGTGAGTGTCATGTTCTCTAGACTGTTTTCTGCTCTCCCAAGTCTTGATCATTATTCCAGTTTTCTCAGGGTCCCCTAAAGATGCCATCATCCACAGACAACAGGAAGCAGTCTCTATGTGATGGGAAAGTGTAGAGCTCCTGAAGTCCTGGCTAGATAGTCTGTGAGGCTGTACCATCTTAACCAGCAGCTTTGAAGTTGTTCTGGATACAGAATTTTGAAGAAACTGCAACAGAGGCATTCTGAGAGGCTGGATCACACGAGCTACTCGTCTTCACTGGTTCTTGGTCCTTTTTCTTTGTGAAAACACACAGACTTTTAAAGGTAACATATACATCTGTATTAACACAAGTATGGAATGTGCACTGTGCACAAGGCAGTTAAAGATGGGGTTTTTTTGTTTTGTTTTATGTTTGAGCAGATAAAAGGCATCTGTTAACTTTTTAAGTTTCCTTGGACTGTATAGCCAAACTTCTATCTATGTCATATGAAAGAATGACATGAAATAATGTCATGAGGACTCTGTAGCCAACAAGGTTCATCATGTCTCTTCCAGTCTCAGAGGTGTTCCCATGTAGAGGGATCAGCATATATGTCACCTGTCCTGTAGTCTTTCTTGGCTTCTTTTTTAAATGTCTACAGCCAAGATTTTCAGGAGGTCTTCCCCAATCAAATGTGATCTTCATTAATTTTAAAGAGAAACATAATTTTTTTGTTTCCTATGGAAATAGAGGCGTAACCTTTCCCCCAACAAACATTTTTTATTTCCATTTTAAAGTTAAGATATTCTTAAAATATATAGGTTGGTTTAATTTATCAGTCTCCATAACCTAATGTCTCTCAGTAGCTATTGTTTTTGTACATTAGCATTTAAATTTTTACGTCAACAAAGACCATACAGGATCCAGACACTGTATTTCCCATCTTTGCAAATCTCATTTTTTATATTACTTTACTCTCTCTTTAAAGAATTTATTATTTTTAAACTATTTTTTTCTATGACTGTCTATACCCGTTTTTTACTATATCTGTTTAGAGATTTTCTTAGTCTGGACTGCTTTACTGAATGCCTGCAGCCTTCTCTGACTGCAAGACAAATCTTACATGACGAGTCACTGTGAGGCTCTGGTGTCTGGCTCCACGCCCTCGGTTCCCCGAGAGCCTCGACTCATACAGGTGCATTTACTGATCCAGCTCTGGGAAGCTGCTGTGTCCATGATGTGGCAGGCATTTCTATCTAGCATGAAGGCTGATCAAGTGCTCTGCTATGTAGCAGGGCCTTTTAAAAGTACCGTGCCTCTGTTCCATCCTGAGCCTACCCAGGAGACCACATTCTCAGGACCTATGTGGGTTTTCGAACCAACATGTTGGGCACCATATGTAATGAGTGTTTCTCTGTCCTGCAAACCAGCTGCCAAATAATGACACAGAGACTTAATAATTATGAAATCTTGATCTATAGCTTAGGCTTATTCCTAACTAACTCTTACAACTTAAATTAACCCATATTTTTATTAATCTGTCTTCTACCACATGACTTTTACCTCTATCTCATGTGTGTCTCTTAATCATTCCATATCTGGCCTGCTTCCCTGCCTCTCTTCTTCCCAGAGTTCTCTTTGCCTGGAAGACCTGCCTATACCCCCTGCTTAGCTATTTGCCATCTAGCTTGCTATTAAACCATTCAGAAGGCTCCCTGGCAAAGACACATCTTCACACTATACAAAAAGACTATTCCCCAACAGCTCCATTACTGGGCTTTGGCACCCACTGCAAAAGAAAGACTATATACATTCATTTATTTTGGACTCCAAAATTGGAATAGGGTTTTCATAAGAGCATCCAGAGGAAGAGCCAGAGTTTGTCTAATTATGCACTTACACATCCCTGTAAATCCTGCCCCTCTTTGCAACAATCCTGTAAGGCCCTCTGATCTATTGCTGCAGTTCAACCCAGCACTGTGAACTCCATCTGTGAGAAAATCCGCTAATACTACTAATTCATTTAAACTTTTAAGGACTAGTCTCCTTTACATAAATCCAGAACATAGAAACATATTTTAAAGAAATGTTGGTGATTTCTTGAAAGCCAAATGTTCTAGAGGTTTGTATTATGTTATATTCTCCCTTTTAGAAGTATGCAGAGACTCTTCAATGGAGGTCAAAGCTACTTTGAATACTATATTCACCCTTCAGCTGCTACTTCAGTGAGAAATATTCACCTGATAACCATTTAATTAAGCAATACATCATTCTTGCATCTCCTCATTCCTATTTTCTGTAGTTGTCATCTGAAATGATATATTTGTTTATCTCTGTCTTTATAGAACAGATGTAAACTCAAGAATAGGAATTTAGTCCATTCTTATTCAGAATACATTTTAAAATGGGCTTCACTTTTAGTACTGGGGTTCTTTTCCAATTTTGGAGTTTGAGTCTGAGTCCTCAAACATGCTAGGCAAGTGTTACCACTGAGTTACCTTCCCAGGTGGAGAAGATTCTTAATCCTCACTAAATGAATGGTTGGATGGTTGTGTGGCAAAATATGATAGACATTGAATGCAGAAAAAAACCCATGTTCTCCATGGGGGACTCTTGTATATGGACAAGAATGAGTGATAAAATGTCATAGTATTCAAAATTTAGCTTTGACAGACTGGCTTTGTGGCTAGTTAAAGATGAGGAAAACAGCATTTCCAAATAGAGCAAATAATTTGCACATAGGCCCAAAGTAGAGACATGCTAATATGCATACTTAATGTGCAAAGACAAGTAGTTATTAAGGTTTATGTAAGGGATGAGGTGAGTATGAGGGAATTAGGTTCAGCCGGGTCTAAAAGACCTCAAATGCTAGATTAAGTAAGATATTTTACATTTTTTCATTCCAAGAATGGGAATTCATTGATTCCCATTCAATAAGTCAAGGAAAATAATATCAAATGTAAGTACAAAATACAAATGCAGTAAGACGTGACTAGAAATACACAGGGTAGTTCAGCTGTAGACTGAAGAGATGGAGAGCAATTAGGAACTATTTTAATGAGAAATGCTCAAAGAGTAGAGAGGAGTTCTTTTAAAAAAGAAGATATGTGCAATACATAGGATGCAAGAAGAATTAGACAAATTAACACAATGTCTTTCAGAACCCTTAGGACAATAAAGAAACCTATTTTCCATAATCCTCCAAACACATTTAATTTCTTGACCCTTTGTAGTCATTGTGCTATACATAGGAGTCATATAGGAGTAATTACAAAAATAAAATTGACAGAGAATGAAACTACTTTCCTAGCTTTCTTCACTTATTTTAAAATATTGATTATAGTTTTCATATTTTGTTTGATCAAAATAAAAAGAAACAGAAGCAGATGATTACATGGTGATGTAATTACATGGTACCTTATGGCTGGTGACTTGGCAGATTGTCCTACAGGAAGCCCAGGCTCTCAGCATGATGTGGCTGTTTTTGAGTGATGGATAGCATGAAACTTTAGAATCTCCTAGAACTTGTAAATCTGTGAACTTTAAAGAAAACATCTCCAATAATAAGGAAAACAGGACACCTTATCTCTAAGAAATAAAATAAGAAAATCATCTTATTTTTAAGAAAGATTATGTTTTTAATCACATTTCTGTTTCTAATCCAAGTAAACGAGAAAGATAAAAAAATGTACGGTGTAAAGTGTTTAAAATGGTATTGGGGATGGGCATGCCAGCCCATGTCAGTTGAGGCCACAGGCCATTTTTATTGTGACACTGAGGCTGACTGCATCTTTTACAGCCCCTTTAGTATTCTACACAGTGGGGAATATGTCTTCCCACTTGTCACAATAATAAACACTAAGATAAAGACAAACTGAAGTATGGATTTTGATGACTTCACCTATGTCTTCGGCTTGTGTCTACTTAATAGAGTTATGAGTTCTGGTGTCAAGGGGCAGCACATTTCTTCCACAGATACCACACAGTTGATCATTGTAGTGCTAAGTGGAACTGAAGCATCCCTTTCCTTCACTGTCATAAGAAAGCACTAATTTACATGGTAAAATTATACTGATAATTAGTATCTAAACTACAGCTTGCTACATCTGGCATTTTGCCAATCTTTTACATTTTTATTGCTTTTCAAAATCAGACAAGACATCATAGCATCTTTATCAAATTTGTCAACTTGGAGAAGTCTTAGAATGCCCAAAGTAAGAGCCAGAAGAGAAAAAAAATGATAAATTGAATTACAGTCAAGTAGGAAAGTCAAGTGATAAGACTTTAGAGGCTAAGGGTAGGGACAGCCTGGTTGCATAGAAGGTAGAAAACAAAAGAAAAATAAAAAACAATCTGCTGGGTGAGAGTAGATACTTATAACACACATAATAACAAACAAAAGTAAAATTAAGAAATCCCCAAAGTCCAATAGAAAATGAGTAAAAGACTTTGACAGATATTCACAAATAAAGGATATTAAAAGGATCTTAAACACAAAGGCTGATATTAACAAGTGTTAACTAAAATATAGAATATCTTTATCTGTACGTCTCTCATCTATATCTGTATCATCATTAGAAGATAGAGATTCATGAAGCCATTTTTGAAAAGTTTGACAACATCTTATCATGAAAATTCTCTCAGCCAGTGTCTTGCCTTCTAGGTGAACACATAACAAATGTGTAATTTATGTCCAGTCATCAAAAGACACGCAACAGTGTCCTTTATTGTACATTATCTATAACTCCCAAAGGAATCTTGCCAATGAAATCAGCAGGGGATAGGATGCTGATATGATCATAAGAAGTCAGAGCCTGAAAAATGTAAACTACAATAAATAAGGAGTCAAAGCAGGGCTGTGCCAAGGGGACAGATACAAAACATGAGGATATAATTTCTTTTATATAAATTAACAGAATGGGCAAAAAAATGGTATTAGTTAACAGATGCAAGGATAGTAATACCTTTCCAGATGCAAGGGGTTGTTTTTGTTTGGGAGAAAACTTAAAAAATCTCTGAGGATACTTCAGGGGTTGTCACTAGGTGCAATGGATAAACTACGACTGTGTGTGACTTTCTGTGTTTTACTACTTAAGAATGGGCTCAACTTTCACATCCTTGACATTGCCATGGCTGAAAGCTAGTTAATTCATACTGGAATGTCCTGTATTTGTGAGCAAGATAAGCATCTTTTCAGTTATTTTATTACATCTCTATTTAGAAATTTGTTTTTCATCTAGTTTTGCCAATTTCTATTAGATGACTTTTTATTTTCTCTATTATTATTTTCCTGTTAATTATGTTCACCAAGCTTTAATGCATAGTTTGTTTATTTTCCTGTAATTACAAAATGTTTCTGTATCAATCTTTCAACTTCTGATTTTAGTAGTTTAGAAAACTTGTGTTATAGGAATGTTCCCTAACAGTTTGTATTCATTCATTTATTTTTTCACATATTTAATACATTTTTATTTACTTTGAGCATGGTGTGATATAAAAGCTTGACATTTCTGTCTCAGGCAGATGGCTGAAGGTGCCAATATGATGTGTTAAATACTCAGTGTGTCATTTCACTGATTATCTGCCATCTAAGTACTGTCTGTCTGTCTATCTACCTGTCTCTATGTAGCCCAGGCTGCCCTAAAATTGTCTGTGTTCCTTCCTCTTCTTGTTAAGTGTTAGTATTATAAATGTGCAGAATCATGCTCAATTGTATTACTCATTCACTCATTCATCCATTCATTATTTATTCATTCATCAGTACTGGGTCTCAAGGGTGCTAAAATCATGCTCGACTGACCTATACTCCAACCCTCACTAAGTGGATATAAAGCCTACCTTTATTATAAAGCATAATTTGTGCACACGTTTCTGGTTTGTACCTAATGGTTCCATGATGAAATGTGTGAATTCCTTACCAATGCCATCCTTTTTGAAATTATTCTTGTTTTACAATGTGGCTTGACAACTAGTATGATAACGATATCCAGCAATTGTTTTTTGTATCAATTTGTTAATGCTGTGGAGTCCTTTTGGTGGTGATGCCCATGGCCACCATCATGTCTTTGTAAAATGACAATTATTGTCCCTGTGATGTCTGATTCTTTCACTGCAGGGCATCTCTTTTCACCCTCTTTCATAAAGATGTACAGATTTCTGTTTTCTAGTCGGAAATTCATGTGGGAATTTTACATATTTTTCTTATTATGAATATTCACTTTATATAACATTTTCATCTTCTTTGTTATTAATGGTTTATAGATACATTATTTAGCCACCAAAGTGGTCAAGATCAACCTCGTATTTCTATACTATCTGATGTGAGTGATTTTGGGCCTGTCACACTTACCTAACTAAAGCCAATACTAAAGCCAAGTCCCAGCCCTGTCCACCCTGTCACAACGCCACCCTGTCCACCCTGTCCCCCTGTCTACCTTGTCCCCGCCCCCCTGTCCCCCCTGTCCCCTGCCCCCTGTCCACCCTGTCCCCCTGCCCCCTGTCCACCCTGTCCCCCTGTCCCCCTGTCTACCCTGTCACCTCTCCACCCTGTCACCCTATTACTCTGTCCCATGTCACCCTGTCCACCCTCTCCACACTGTTCCCCTGTCCACCCTGCCCTCCTCTTTACCCTGTCTCCCATACCCCTGTCCACCCTGTCCCCCATCCCCCTGTCCCTCTATCTACCCCGTCAGCCTCTCCACCCTGTCACTCTGTCACCCAGTTCCACAGATGCTTCTTAGATTCCTTCAGCCTGTAGGTGTTTCCCATGTTGAAATAAATGCTCCATTCAACAAGAAACATTTCTGCATGTTCAAAATATTATAAAGTTGTGTGATCCTATAAATATAAATAAGGAAGAAATAGTTTTCTGAGATTTCTTGGGAATAAATAAGGAATAGGACCTGGAAGCAGATCCTGCTAAAACATGCTGTCTCTGGAAACCACCCCCCCTCCTCCCGCCTTCATACTCACCTGCCATTACACCTCTTTAGCTAGTGACTTTAAAACCACGTTTCACAGGCTATATCAGTGTCATAAAATCCATGTCATTTTCAGTGTAAAACAAAGGAACACTGCCAGAAAAAAAGAAAAAGTAACTGGAGAGTTACAGACCAGTGGATAAGGTACTTCCAGTAGCTGTGATGATCATCCACTCAAGGCAAGTTACCAGATGTAAATTAAGTCACAGAGAAGTTCATCCAGACACCAGGGCTTCCCCTGATTTATTTGCCTTCCATTCACTTCAGGCTGCTCCCCCTACCTTCTCTTTAAATGTTTATGTGCTTATGTGACATACATGTACCTGTGTGGAAGCAGGAAGGCAACTCCGAGTGTCATCCTCATGAAGGCCATCCACTGCCTGTGAAAAAGGGTCTCTCATTGGTCTAGAAATTCACCAATTAAGCTTGGCTGGCTGCCCAGGGATCTTCCTATCTCTGCAACTGCAGAGCTGAGATTACAAGCTCCCTCATGCCATCAAGCTTGGCTCGTTTACCTGTGTTCTAGCAACTGAACTTGGGTCCCCCTGCTTGTAAATAAGGGCTTTATTTACTCAGCCATCCTTATAGCCCTTTCCTCTAGCCTTCTCCTAGGGGGAAAGTTTACAGTACTTTCCTGAGAGGATTTTGTTTAAAACATGGGGATTTGTACACTCAAACAAAAAAATATGCAAAATGATAGTGCATGAGAGCTGATGGATTTTATGTCCTTTCTTTTAATTTGCTCTTATGATAGAATTTTGATTGTTTAGAATGCAATAGACATTGATCTCATTAACAGGGTATGATCACTTTGAACCTCATTTATGAAGTCAAGAACTGATCTGATATCCTTGTTCAGGTAAGATAAGTAGACATTGATATATGAACTCTAATGAAACATACTCACTTATATCCTGGGTTGGTTTTGACAGCAACAGAATCCACCATTTTTCTCTGCTCCCAACAACCTGGCATTTCTCTCCCAATTAAGATTAAAGCCTTTCCTTAGGCTCTAACTCTTCAGAAGACTCTGGCTAATACGATGATCTTTAGCTCTTAAATTTCCATACTTTTCAGTTTGCTTGAAAATAAAAGACATCAGGGTGGTGAGAGGGCTCAGCAGGTAAAGGAGTTTGCTATCAGTATCTGGGTTAGATCCCGAGGACCCACATGTTAGAAGCAGAGAACCTACTCTCACACCTTGTCCTCTGATCTCTACTGCATACACACACATGCACACTCACATGAACACACACATGGAGGAGTAAATAAATAAATAATGTGATCAAAGTTTTAAAACTATGCTAAAATAAATTGATCAAAATTAATTCCATAATTATGTTATTATTTTACCTGAAAACATTATAATGTAACTATTGCATATTTTTGAATGAGGAAACTGTAGTAGAAACTGTAGTGCCCCGTCAGGATTATTGGATGCATAAGGAAAATAAGTTAAATCAATCTGTAGAGAGCAGAAACCTGCAAAATGTGCTGCCCTGGGCTGATAACTACTGCAGAGCAGATGACACATTGTGGATCTCAAAAAAGTTGCTGAAATCTCATTATTGTAAGCATTACCATAAAAATAAAGATTAAATGAACACTCACAGGAAATGGGTGCACCCTGCTGACTACATAGCAGAAGCAGAAAGAGCTTCATGCATCCATTAATTCATGCTTCTGACCAGGGAGTTGCAGAAGACTGGCACTCCTGATTACTTCAGAAGAGAAAATAGCATTTGTTTTCATATTAAAGAATTCCTTTCCAGTCCAATACTTCTAAGATTCAGTTCTTTAGGATGCTGATTTCAGTTCTTAGCATATGCCATCTAAGCCCCTGGCCACGAGGGTTCAATTTGGAATGAGAAAGAGGACATCCTGGGACATTTCCCATCATAAAAACATCCAGTGGCAGCCACTAACTGTAACGTAAGATTGTTGACAGTAGCTTTGCATATCTACATGAGGTATGGCCCTCCATTTCAAGTGTGTGATGGTGGTAATGTAATCCAAACACCAAGAGAAGGCAAAGGTCTTAAGTAGAACGTAACTTAGGCCACATTAGTCCAGTTTGTAGTCCTATAACAAAACAGCCGAGTCTGAGTAAGTTATAAAGAAAAAGTGATTTACTTGGCTTACTGTTTAGTAGGTTCAAGTACATTGTACCAGTGCCAGCATGGCACTTACAAGAGACTCTTTATAGATGCCATTACAATGGTGGAGCACACGCAGAAGACACTACATGAGATAGGAAATTAGAGACTGGAGAGGAATGAAGATTGTGCTAATTATAACAACCCAATGTTCCAAAAACTAATCTAGTGCTAAAATACCTTCATTAATCCTTTCCAAGGGTGATGCCACCATGAGCCAATTATTTTATCTAGACCCTATCTCTTAATTGTCCCACTACCTCAATGCTTGATGTCAACTGAGCTTCCAGACTATGAACCTTGGATGGCACATTCAAGCTGTATCCAAAGTTACAGCGAACCCCTTTACCTAACTAGTGGAGAAATGGAAGACCAGAGAGGTCAAACAGCTTACCAAGGTTATACAACTGGAAAATGTATCTAAATTAGAATGGTTTTCAGCAAGAAAGGAAAAAAAGACACACACCTGTCAGTGTCATTTTACTTTGTGATGAATAGCTTGTTATTGGCTGAGTAGGTTGAATTTTGTAGATAATTTAAATTATAAATGAAAACAGGTAAGGCCGAAAGCACTGGGCCACACATTAAGCAAACAAAGAGCTGTGACATGTACAGAGAGCACTCTAGCCAGAGAAAACATGACCCATAAGCTCCAAACCCCAAAATGATGACATGCAGCCTAGAGCCAACAAGAAACACCACAACAGCTAGGAGTAGAGCCCGCCAAAAACTCACATATATAAACCTCAGCCCTTTGTTTAATAAATGAGCTTGCTTGCAACTCCCAGAGTCTGTGTCATTGATTCTGCATCTTCTTACCCCCTGCCCCCAAGTATACCTGGGCCAGTAGAGCCAGAACAGCAACAACAAACACTATACTTTTCTTGCCCCTCTATTACTTGGAATATGGTCAGTAAAGTATCTTTAATTTTTTCATTTATTTATTTGTATATGTGAGTGTCTATTAGGAAAGATCAGAGGTTAACTTGCAGGAGTTGGTTCTCTCCTTCCATCATGTAAGTCCTTGCGATCAATCTCACATCCTCAGGCATGATAGCAGTCCTCTTAAACACACTGAAGTCATCTTTGCAGCCAAGAGTCCTTAATATTTGCAATGTAACAAATCAGAATCCATCAAGTTCGTGTTTATTCTAGTGAACCACAATGGAGCAGGAAAGCCACACTGTTTCTTAGTCAGGAAAGCGACTGACATTCTCACGGACTATATCCCACAAAACCTACTTGGTGAAGCAGATCAGCAGGAACCATTCTTATGAGATCAAATTAAAGGGAAACCATCAAGTCTGGATAGTGCACATATTGACATGGAACTCTGATTGGTTCTGAAGTATGGGTGTTATCCAATGAGGACATTTTATTTGGTTTATAACTAATTGTAGCATATATGATATGAAAATGATGTGAAATATTATTAGAGGATAATATGAAAATTCTTTTTTCTTACAAAAATGCCTATGCTAGATAAATCATAGGGTACCCTACATTTCTATCCTTGATTGGGATGCTGATCCATTTATCATTTTAGTTGTTTATTCAGTAATCTCTTTGCCTTGTAGAAAGCCTCAATAAAATGAGGAGTTGGTAATATAGTATCAAACAAATAGGTAAAATATTTGCAGAAAAAATAGTATGTACAAAATATTTCATATGCCAGGCACAGGCAGAGATGAATTATAGAAACAGTTCAGTCCTAAGCTAAAACTCAGATTCAGCCAACAGTCTAGGGAAGGAGATTAAAGTCAGAAATGGAAGCTGTGGTTAATTATTAAGAGTACTAAATACCAACAAAAGAAATATGAGCATGCAATTAATGTGATTAAAACTTTCTAAAAATAAAATACATTGTCAAGCATAGGATGTAAAGAAAACTCCAATGGAGATATGTCAGTGAGAAATAGACCAGATGTGTGCTACTTCAGGCTAGTCTAGAGGGAAAACATGCTAGAATGAAGTTAGGGATGGGGCAGGGTGTTAGGAAGAGTGTAGGCAAGTGATAACCTGGCATGTGCCTTGGAGAGTTCCTTTCATAAGGTATTGAAAGAAGAGCAGCTAGGTGCAAATAGAGCAAAGAAAAATTGTAGGCCTTGTAATCCAAAGACAAAGGAAGGTCAGAAGAAAGGTCAAAGGCAAGAGAGAGGCCAAAATCAAAATAGGCCAAAATCAACATTGTAAATAAGAGAGACTTAGTCACTTCTAATAGCAAATGGTAAAAGTTGGTGCTTAGAGTAGTTGGACATCACGGGGTGTGAACATGCTTCCCAGAGGTCTGGCCCTGAACAGCCAAGTAGATGTATGATGAATGATATCTTTCAGAGGGAAATGTGGCCATAACCTTAAACAGGGCTTGTACCTTTGAGATGCTGATTTCAGTTTCAGGTGAGTTACATAGATCTCTGAGTCAGGACGGTAGTTATAGCAAAAAAGTAGAAGTCAAGATAATAATCAAGGAGTACCTTATTTATGGTATGTTCATAAAACGTAATATAATCTGAAATATAAATAAGTATTGCTTTCCAGAATGGAACAAAATTATAAACAAAAAATACAATATATAAAATTATAGCAGAAATCTCAATATGCCCAATAAAAATTTATCTTTAAGCCAGTAGTGATTTCTTCCCTCCTTCCTTCTTTTCTTCCTTCTTTTGTTCCTTCTTTCCTCCCTTCCTTCCTCCCTTCCTCCCTTCCTTCCTTCCTTCCTTCCTTCCTTCCTTCCTTCCTTCCTTCCTTCCTTCCTTCCTTCCTTCCTTCCTTCCTTCCTTCCTTTCTTCCTTCCCCTTTTCCTCTTTGCTTTTTTCCAAAGGGCCAAATAGCTTTATGTACAACACTTATTTATGATCAACTTTATTGAGCAGATCAATGCAAACCAATGAACATAGCTGTGTTTGGATAAAGCTTTATTGACACAAACAGATGGCAAGCTGCTTTTGTCACTGAAGTATGTTCTTTGATGATTCATTTATTTGAAGAATGTATGTTACAAATTAGTACACTCTAACAGTATTAAAATTATTTTAAATAATGTCCCTAATGGCAGGCTTTAAAGTGATTATCTCCACTTTTGTGAAGTATAACACAACCCGCCCCTTATGTATTTGTGTGAATGTGTGTGTGACTGTGTGTGTGTTCAGTTGTAGACTTTATTTTTTTCCTTAGGATAATTCAGTATTTTCATGTATTCTGCAATAACTGCCTAATATTTGTTTTTGTAATTATGAATTCTTCTGTATGTGAAATGTTGTAGTGAAAGAAGTCTGATGAGGTTAAACATCTAGATGGTGTATTAAAACGTGGTTCCTGATTTGAAACTCAGTAAACCTTTATGAGGAATTAGAAAGACATACTGATGAATAAATTCTCAATGTGGCATCAAGATGGTGTTAGCTCTGACCCTTGAAAAATCTGCCATTGTAGCATGACTAACCAGCACTTGCTAAGAGATGCAAGGTCAAGTGTGAACAAATTAAAACGATAACTACCTTAGTGCTGGCATTGGCTCTTAGGGCTTCTGATGCTGTGATTAAAAAAGTGACCATAAGCAACATGGGTAGGAAAGGGTTTATTTCACTTATCCTTCTACAACACAGCCCATCATCAAAGGAAATTAGGGCAGGTACTCAAGGCAGGAACCTGGAAGCAGGAACTGAAGCAAAAGCCATGGAGAGGTGCTGTTACTGGCTTGCTCCTCTTAGCGTGCTCAGCCTGCTTTCTTATAGCATCCTGGACCAACTGCCCAGGGTGGCACCACCCAGAATGGGCTGAGACCTTCGACATTAGTCACTAATTAAGAAAATACCCTATCGACTTGTTTACAGGCCAGGCTCATGATTGTATTTTCTCAGTTGACAATTCCTCTTCCCAAGTGATTCTGGCTTGTGTCAAGTGGACATAAAACCACCTAGCACAGTTCTTCCTAGCCGTGCTAGGAAGTGGTATTCGCCACTTTGTCCCTCCTTCCATCCCCTCATGACTTCAGCAACTTTTTCTGTTTCTCACTCATTCCATGTTGTAGCATGAAACTTAAAGAGTCTTATTAACAAATTCAAACCTGAGGCCAGTTATTGGGGTAAATGCTTGAAGATCAGAGAAGCAGAACAAGCCACAGCTACCTTACCTCGCAAGTTCCTCAGCTGATCCTGTTTCCTCAGACTGGAAGACTCTGAGTCCTCATATCCGAATGGATTTCAGCTGAACTGCTGCTAGAAGCCTAAAAGCTTAACCAGCCAAATGCTTCTAGTTTCTGGTCTTCACGCCTTATATATCTTTCTGCTTTCTGCCATCACTCCCTGGGATTAAAGGCTCACTTCTTGGGATTAAAGGTATGAGTCACCATGCCTGGCTGTTTCCAATGGGGCCTTGAACTCACAGAGATCCAGACGGATTTCTGCCTCTGGAATGCTAGGATTAAAGGCATGAGTTACCACTGCCTTTTCCTCTATGTTTAATATTGTGGCTGTTCTGTCTGTGACCCCAGATAAGTTTATTAGAGTGCACAATATTTCGGGGAACACAATACCACCACATTTCCCCCTTTTTTTGTCTAAAATTTAAAAAAGCTTATAACTAATACAAGAAAAACTATCCAATAAGTATATACAATATATACAGTCAAGAGTTACATTAACAATGTCTAACATTGACATTTGACAGATTCTGATAAAAACTCCATTATATATTTTGACAATGTCTAGTCCAATAATATTTGATAAACTCAGACAAAAATTTTCATTACTTATTTTATTTAAAACAAGTACTTCCTTTTTAAAAGTATATTCAATAATTGACCTTTTTATCTTATCATATCCATATTCTCTCTTTTTTCTTTTCATAATAGATTCAGTAATCTACCTTTTGTCATTTTTATCTTCCCCTTTTTCTTTTTAGAGTAGATTCAGTGATCTACCCATTTATCCTACTATTTCTTTATCTTTTTTCTCAGAGTAGAGTCAATGATCTACCTCATATCTATATTCTCTTCTTTCTTTTTCCCTTTTTTTTTAAACAAAACTCTGAATTTAATCTCCTTGTTCAGCTTTTTTCTTGACCATTAACAATTAACAACTTGTAACCAACCATCATAAACAATGACAATATCCATAACTTATTAAACGACCAAAAACACCCACCCCACCTCTTGGGAATATGGGCATAGTTTTCTTAAACTTATTTCCTGCTTTCTGGGGGTGAAAACATCTTTAGGGGATCCTGAAAACAAAATTTTTGGGTTAATTGTCAAGTCCTGTATCATTTGTCTAGTCGCTGCATAATGAGAAAGTGCATAATGAGAAAGTGCAAGTTTCAAGTCCTTGTTCAAGTAGTCTGTCAAGCTGGATCATCTCAGCTAGCCATCTCAAAATTGTCCTGAGCAGTTTGTAGTCCAAAGTCGATATTTCCATGGTGTTAATCAGCTTAATGGTTTTCCCATAGTCCATGTGGATCATCGTTGTGGAGTCCCATCATCCTTTTGAAGATTTCAAATTTGCTGTTAGTTAGTTATGGTCATGGTTCCCTGCAGACTTTTTTTTTGTGCCTCCTCCGTGGTTTGGAGTAATCACAGTCTGATAAATGTCTCTCAGAACCATGAACATTCTTCCCTAGAAGAAAATATCTTCACAGCAATTTCTCCCCACCATTTGTCTTGCCAAATTTTTCCAAACTGACCTTTGCCGATGCTTTCTTGTAACACGATGGTCCAGCAGCAGTAAACCCTTTGTCCCAGGTAGCAGCATCATTGCAGTCACCAACACAATGTGAAAAAGCCAGCAACTTGGAGCAGCAGCCACTGCCTCCATGGTCCCACCATTGTTTGTGGCTTGGCCCCGGCCGAAGCTTCTCCTAGGTTGGCCTCAAACTCGGGATCCTCCTGCCTCTGCCTTCTTTAGTAAATCCAACCAGTGTGCCACCACAACTGGCTGAGTGTAGCTTGGGTCTGAGCTGGAGCTCGCAAGGCCACAGGAAAGAGGCTTTTTTGTGAATTCATACCACTAACGTTGGGCACCAGATGTAGCATGAATCTTAAAGAGTCTTATTAACAAAATCAAATCTGAGACCAGTTATTGGGGTAAATGCTGGAAGATCAGAGAAGCAGAACAAGCCACAGCTACCTCACCATGTTCTTTCCCTATCTGGCTATTTTTAAATCTTTGCATTTTTTCCTCTGCATGGAATGGGAATTTACCTCCTTCCTTTCTCTTAACAGGACAGTTATTATTTGTTATAAAAAGATTAATATAATAATATTTGTATTTAAAGCATACTAATATAATAGATATTCATAAGCCCAATAACTAGATTATAACTAATAGAAATTTATGCCATGTTTTACTACCTCATTTCAAAATTAATTACTGGTTTAATTATGTATTTTTTGCATTTTCAGTTATAATTTTATTACATGTTCATACGCATGAAAGTGAGAAAGTGTTCAATTCTGCCTTTATTAATCTCCCAGATTTATATTTTTAGCTGTGTATAGATTATAATTGTATATTTTATGACCATATATTGTTCTTCATGTAAATATTTAACTGCTCTCTTTTTCATGGCCATTTGAACATTTCAAATTATTATTCAAATGTTTGATGTGAGCACTCTCCCTCAATCCTCCAGACTACCGCTCTCCTGTAGGATTATTGGGTTGAGGGTATTTATTTTACACTTTCATAATCCCAGAATTAATATATTCTACTTTCTGTTTCTTTTGAGCCTGCTATGTGTAGCAGAAATCTTAGATGGCCTTATTAATAAAAACAAACCTGAGCCAGGTATTGGGGTGAAATGCTGGATGGTCAGAGAGACAGAACAAGTCACAGCTTCCTCACCTGGCCAGTTCCTCAGGTGGTCTTGCTTCCTCAGACTGGAAACTTTTGTGTCCTCATCCGAATGGCTCTCAGCTGAACTGTGCTGCTTGAAAGCCTGAAGCTTAACCCAGCCAACTGCTTCTAGTTTCTGGTCTTCACGCCTTATATATCTTTTCTGCTTTCTACTACCACTCTCTGGGATTAAAGGCTCGCTTTCTGGGATTAAAGGCGTGAGTCACCATGCTTGGCCATTTCCAATGTGGCCTTGAACTCACAGAGATCCAGACGGATTTCTGTCTCTGGAATGCTAGGATTAAAGGCCTGTGCTACCACTGCCTATCCTCATGCTTAATATTGTGGCTGTCCTGTTCTCTGACCCCAGATAAGTTTATTAGCATGCACAATATTTGGGGGAATACAATACCACAGCTATGGAAACTGTATTTCTCTAGAAATTGGTTCATTTTCAGGTTTCCGACTTGACTTCCCATGGCTTCCCACAATGCTTCTTGCTATGTTTAATCTCTGCCTTTGTGTCTCTCCAGTTTTTACAATTTTATTGAAACCTAAATGACTAACATTAAGCCACATGTATTCAAAGAGTCTATCTAATTCATTGAAGAAGGTGGCCATGGATGTGTGCTTCTTGTTCTCAGGGTAAGAGGAGCAGAGACTAATACTAACCAACATACAGTTTTGTCTTTTTTAAAAAGTAGTTTCTACTCAATTGACTTTAAAGTGGTAATTTTGAAATATTTCCTCCTCTATGTATTAATACACTCTCTCTTAATTCTTTTGGGCTGCTATTTATTTCTAATCTATAGCATTTTGACATGTAAGTTTATCTAAATTTAATTACTTCTCTCCATTTGTTTGAACTAGATGGTTGAAATACATCTGTTTTGATCTTTAGATACGTTGTGGACTTTATAGTTTCAGTAGCTACACTCAAAATTTTGTTATGTGTATTTTATTTAAAAATCTGAATAAGCCTAAATGATAGCTAATCCTTTCAAATGAGAAAATATCTAAAGAGCATTTTGACCTGCGTAGTTACCCTCCCACTTCCATATTATTAAATTATTTAATCTCTCTTCTCTGGATATACAAATCAAGCTTTGTTGTGTTTTCCTGCTTGGACTGACAGCTTGACTAGAATTACCTTCCTTAACCCTTCCTTTCAGAGTTCAGGTAGAACTCTGTGTGGAAGTGGAGGCAGAAGGATTGTAAGAACCAGAGGAGGATGGCACCAGGGAAACAGTGTCTTCCAGACACACAGGACCGATGCACATAGGATCTCCTAGGGCTGTGGTAGCATGCATAGGGTCGCACGAGTTCAAGCCAGATGGGGTTCCAGCACTGAGAGGGGGAAGTAGGCATGGGCTCCCACCCTTCGCCAAGAAGCTATCTGCAATTGGTACCCCCTTGCAAAGGAAAAATTAGTTTTCTCAAATGGAATCTCATTTGGGTATATCAACCACACTTAAGGCCAAGCCCCACACCAGGAATAGATGGCCAACAAAAAATGATTTTTTTTTTTTTGCAGATGTTTGTCTCATATGGCTTTGTTTGGGCATTCTTTTTCTTACTCATCTTTGATTTTGTCTGTGTATTTTTGGCTTCCTATTTTTTTTATATTTATGGTTTTGTATGTGTATGTGTATGTGTGTTTGCATTTCTTGTGTTTTTAAATTTTATTCTAGTTTGTTTGTTTGCCTGTTTGTTTTCTAGAGAGAGAGAGAGAGAGAGAGAGAGAGAGAGAGAGAGAGAGAGAGAGAGAGAGAGAGAGAGAGAAAGAAAGGGCATGGAGTTGGGGGTGGGGTGGGGAGGCAGGGAGGATCTGGGGGGAGATGAAAGAGTGATCAGAATATATTGTATGAAAAGATAGTAAAATAAAACGAAACAAACAAAGATGATGTGAGCCCTCAACTTGGTTCTTTGCATCTCATTCCTGCTACCTGTTGCCTCCATTCCATCATCATGGACTCTGACCCTCTGTAAGCATAAGCCCCCCCCCCATTCTTTCTTCTATATATAAAACAAAAAACCAGAAAAACAAAATAAATACCTCGCTTATCATGTATTATTGTCTTCTTGGTGTTCTCTGTTAATTACTGTTGTTAGCAGTCCTTCAGAAACTGCCTTTTGAGTTTTCTTTGTGCTGAGTACCCACATTTTCTTTGTCTTTAAGTCTTTGACTCTTCTTAAAAGATATTTTAGTGGGGTGCTCAAGTATTAATTGACCCCGCTGTCATTTAGTTTCCATGGATACCATCCAGGGCTTCATTCTCAACTTCTTTGTAAGTGACCTATCCATTCCCTTCCCACCGAGGAATTCTTTTTGCCTCTGATATTAAGTGGCTTCACTATGACAAATCTTGCCTTGGGTTTTCACTATTACTGTTGCCATTTTAATGTCTGTCGCATTTTCCAGAATGCAGGTTCTTTTGTCTGTCTGTCTAAGCTTTGAAAAGTCAGCGTAAAAGTTACATCTCTGCTCTTTAGACTCTTTCATTTGGAATATCATGTCACATGCCTTTCATATTATGCTCTTCATATTTATTAACGTCTATCTTACTTTTAAGCTCCTGAGTTTTCTGTTAGACTCTAGTTTTTTTTTTTTTAATGTATAAAATAGTTAGTTCTCTCTCCATCTATGGCTCATCTGTTGTTAATAGATTTATGTATCACTTCAGCAATTTTACTTTTCTCTAAATATTTTCCCTCAATTCTGCACATTCAGTCACAACTTTTCCCACTATGTTGAGTTTTTAACTTGGTACTGGGTCTCTCTTACATAGAGATCTTTTTTCCTGTCCAAAAAAAAAAAAAAAATAGTGAAATACTTCACATCACCACCCAGCTCCAAGATGTCCTTCTACAGATTGCTGATAACCAGATATAAGTTTTCAGAGATCTGAACATCCATTCTGGGGTGATCTCACCCTTTCTGGCTACAAATTCTGTACTCAGGGTTATTCCTCATTACCCCAGATTTAACTTAAGAAACTTGTTTTGCTTTTGTTGTTTGAGTTATATTCAGTGAGTACTATAAAAGATCTCTGGATGCATTGTCTGGTTCCTATGAGATACTACGTATGGGTATGTGTGTCACGTGTATGTAATTTTCACAACAAGCGTACATGCATATGAGTTGTATACAGTTTAACGGATTTTACTCTTGAAACTAGACATTAAAATTTAATATCATTTTAAATTTAAAATGATCCATATCATACAACCAGAATTTTAAAAATTGAAATTGGAGGGAAACGGGAAAAATGGGAGAGTATGTAAAGGGAGGACAATGTAGAAGGAGAGATGTGTGGGGAAGAAAAATAACACTAAGGGTATCAGAAAAATCCATAGGGAGTAATTTTACCTAAAATTAAATTTATGTACATAACAGTGTTTATTTTAAGTGAAGTTATATTACTTGGGGTGATAATACCCCCTATAGGGCCATAGATTCTCTAACAAATCCCTCATACAAGGCATGAGAACCCCCCTTTCAAGTTGTTAGTCTGGGAGTCCAAGAGACTCCCAAAACAATATCGGCTATTGCTGTTGTACTTGGTTGCCTCTCAGACATTGAAGGTAAGTCCCTAAGGCTGAAGACATCATGTCCTTCAAACACAGAACTCAGAGGATTACAGCTGTGTCTGTCCTGAAAACCTCCTCCCTGGGGACTAACGTTCATAGCACCTGAAGGTATATGCCAAGTGGCCAAGGAGAAAAACAGTCAATATTCTTACTCTGTGACTCTTATGGACCACAACAATGACCAGCACAGCAAGATATCCCTAAAGATGCAATGGTGGCACACACATCTTGGTGGTAACCAACAACTGTCTAATTGGACTTAAAGCCCATTCAATAGGAGGGAAATCATGCCTGGTATCATAAACCTAGACAACCACCCACAGCTAGGGAGGTCGTGGTTCTTAGAGGAGAACCTGCTACTGCTACTTTCCTAAACCAGCATAGTTCCTAACTGCATTCTAAATACTTACCCTTATACCTACAGGTAAGTGTAGCTCAGATCTCATCAAAGGAGCTTCTTTTTGCAGAAGAGGGAGACCATTGTAGAAAGCCACAAATGATCAAGATGCAGGGAACAGCTGACCATAAAATGTCCAACCCTAATTGATGTATCTATAACACAATCCTTACACCTAAGGCTCAGTGAACATCACGGAAGAGGGAGTGGAAAGACTGTAAGAGCCAGAGGACCAGGAATTCTGGTGTGTGGTTGTGTCTTCTAGATATAACATGGATGATATACTCATGAAATTGAAACACTGTGGCTTCCTGAACAAGAGTTGAATAATGACAACACCAGTTAACAATCCAAAATGGATAGGGAAAATCTTATGGTGTCCCATCCCTAGAAGCACTGCAGGCAATTTATAACTACCGAGAGAGGGAGAATTAGTCTTTACCAAGGACGATCCCTCTAATTGGTTATCCAATAACCAAATGGTTGGCCCTAAAAACCATATACATACGTGAAACACTAAACAAACTCAGCAGGTTTTATATATATTTGTGTGTGCACTGTATAAAAATAATAAATAAAGAAAAAGAGGCCATGAATTTGAGAGGGGATCAGAGAAAGGGGCACGAGAGGGGTTAGAGGGAGAAGAGAGATGGGATGGAATGATACAATTATATATAATTTAAAATAAATTAAATGTTAAAGATTAGTATAAGTTACAGAAAATAAGAATTAGTATTATTGGAGGAAACTTTGTCATATATAAATACATATGCATATATATATTTATATGAGCATTGTAATACATATTACAATGTATACACATATGTATACACACATACATACATATGACAAAAATGTTTGAAAGTTTCTATTTCAGAAAGCTAGTTCTTTGTCTTTCCTCTTTTTTGTGTAATTAACTCCTCATTTCTAAATGTCAGTTCAAATGTCATTTCTTAAGGAGCATATTCTTTGTCATACCAATATAGATGTGTTTGTATTGTCAATCGGCTTCAAGATTCACTTTCCTCCATTTTGAAGACTTTATCTCTATTTGTGATTGAAATTTCACAGTGAAGTTTGAAGAATATCTGTCTCTCCCAGCCAACTGTGAGCACGAGGAAGTAATTGCCCATAACTTTGTTCTCTGCCATGGTGAACTAGTGCCTACTGCTCAACGCCTGGTAACTATCTCACAAGCATATGTTGAGTGAGCAGATGTGTTCACCCATGAGCTCCTCCTTCATTATCAGCTTTCAGTACTATCAGCAATATTGGCACCTTCTGACTAGCATAATGTATCAACTGTGGGCATTTTGCCTCACCCAATAGCCTGATATTCTGTGAGTTAACTCTTCAAACCATAAACATACCTAGATACTGGGGCAACCCTTTACCCCTCAAACGTCCAAGCAGCCCAATGTAAACTTGAAAATCAGTTTATTAATTATGGTCACTGTATCTTTTCTAATTGCATGAACACCAGACACACTATAAAACAGAAATATCAGCTAAGATATTTCTAAGAATATCAGCTCAAAATTTTTGTGAAGAAATGAGAGTTTCCCCACAAATAAGTGATAATGATGTTATAAATAATTAATTTATTTCACACAAGAAATGGTATTCAAATTGTATCATAACAAAAACAAAATAGGAGAATGGATTATGGTCAGAATATAAGCCTAGTAATTTAATAAAAATATTAATGGTTTTCATAGAAATAGTTTTTATTGTTCCAACACTAAAATGTTACCTAAAAATTTTCCTGCAACTTACTACTCATTTGACAACTTTTTCTGTAAGGCTAAGTCCTTCCTTTTAGTGTTCGCGGCTATCAGCAAGGGTCTATGACTCTAGTTTTAGTTCTTTGAAATGGAGAAAGGATATTAACCCTTGAAGAGTTATCTGAATACAGAATCCTACATTTTCAATAAAATTTGACTTTAACTGTCTAGAATGTTTTTACCTACACCTGAATTTTTCAATAACATCTCATCATACTCAATTTATGTAGTTATTGAAGAACATTACATTTGTTTGTTTTAGAAATAGTAAATATCTTCTGCACTGACATTTTATCTGTATCAATACCACTGCATTGAATTCTGTAATCACAGAGACAGTCCAGCTAACAAAACAGATTTTGGGGAATGCAGTACTGAAACCTGGTTTGTATACAAGTCTGCTAGGGCATGTAGGAAGACATGGGCACGCTGGAGATTATATGCTGACCTTCAGCATGGCTGCACATTAGGAAGAACATTCTGCAGAAAGAATGAGAAATAAGTTAGAAAGGGGTTTAGGAACTAGCGTGTGGTGCATGGTATGGCAATGTCAATGTTCTGGAATTTCTTTAAAAGAGAAATCTCTAGCTGAAAAAAAAGGAAAAGAAAAGAAAAAAAAGAAATGATTTCATTTTTAACACAAATGACACCAAACTGCAGCATCAGCAACTAATTGCTCAAATTTATGACTATATTGTGAAATCCAAGTCTCTACAAAGACTAGTTGGGCTGGTAGAAAGTACTTTTCAATATAATTTAAATTTATCTCATACCTTATTCTTAGATAAGTTATGATGGTTGACGTTCTTATTCTAAGCATGTTGTCATGCTCCTTAGACTATGAAGAATACAACATACTTATTTGTTTTAAGAAACAAACTGCCCTTAGTATAGGAATGGAGAAACACATAAATTATATTTTACATGCTTTCACAAAGTAGAGCTTCAGGTTTATAATATTAAAAAAATCACAATTTATGGAATCATTCCTTGATCCACTAATGAAAGGAATATCTATGTTCTGCATAAATCCATCTAGCCCTTAACTAACTCTCAGCTGAGGTTTCACTGCTAGGTCATACTTATGAGGAAATTGTGATTCAAGATGCAAGAGATTCAAAATCTAAGACCTTTGAAAGTTACTGCTGCCTATACAGTTTGCAGGGCAATGATGTTTAACTTCGATACCATCAAATTTAATAGGTTCATTTTATAAAAGTAAAGGTGTTCTAATTTTCATACTAGAGTTCCATATTAATTAACAATGCTCTGTGCTACGCGTTAAAACATAATTCACAGTGGATTATCACATAAATCCTAGAAAACAATTAGTATTACTTCAAGTCAATTGGGGTACACAGAGGCCCTTCATCTAAATCTGGGTCTGTAAATCCAAAGCTGGTGATGAGTTCATTCTACTCTCATTTATGAAAAACATTTGACTGCCCTAGTCCACTAGCATATGTGAGTAAATCTGGCCTCCTGTAATTGACAACCATGGAACTGAGCCATCACCTGTTCATCCAGAAATTTGAATTACTTACCATGCCCTTGACCTCTCAGTCAACTGAAAAGCCAAAATGGCTCCACAGTACTCTGTTTTCACAGCCAACACTGGCTTTTGGCTAGCTGATCCCAAGAGATGTGATACCAACACATGCCTCCCTCTTTCTTGAGGAGATTATCACTACATGAATGTTGCTACAATTCAGGGCCTGGTCAGGTAACAGGGATTCCTCTAGACAGTGAAACTTACAGCTCTGAGAGCCCCATACACTATGGAGGAGGTAAGCAGTACCTGCATATTTCAGGTGTTCTACCTTGTTTTGGCAAAGTTTGGCAGTCGCCTTTCTTGTGGCCTGTTGGTCCAGTTTGGACAATATAATGTCAGCAATTGAGGCAAGGGCAGTTTCTTACTCTAATGCTGAGCTTATGCCACAAAGAAATCAAACTCCATATAGAGTTTTTTCGATGCCTATCATCTTTTCTGAAGTAGATTGGTGCTGACATGTCTCACAGTCATGAAAAGCCTTAGATTATTAAACATTAAATGCCATATTCTATAGGTCTTTGAAGTGTTTGAAAACCATCTCTCTACCTAAATATATCTGTGTATGACCTTGAAATCATACTTAATATGACTATAAGTTTGACTATTATAGATGACTATTAATCTTTATTTCTTTTTTGGAGGGGGTTTATAGATGTTTATTATCATTTATGGGGGGGTTGGTTACAAGTTGTTATTGGTAATAGTAAAAGAAACTGGAGTTAGGTTCAAAGATTTCTTTCTAAAGGAAAAAAGGGGGATATAATATAGAAGAGATAGGATAAGAAGGTAGATTATTGAATCAACTTTAATCCAAAAAACAACTATTAATCTTAAATATTTTACATTGGTATGGATTTTGGTTTATTGGTACAAATTTAAACTTAATTTTATCATACTGTATGTCTTAATTATACATTTTTAAATGAGCTGCATAAGCACAATACCCCAAACAAGAGTATAAATATACATACAGTATAACAAAATTAAGTTTAAATTTGTATCAATAAACCAAAATCCATACCAATATAAAATATTTAAGATTAATAATTGTATTTTTGGATTAAAGTTGATTCAATAATCTACCCTTTTATCCTACCATTTCTATATCCCCCCTTTTCTTTTTAGAATGAGATTCCCTAAATCTAATTTCCTTTGTTTAGCTTTTTTCTGACCATTACCAATAACAACTTGTAAACAACCCCCCACTAAATGATAACAAATATCCATAATTCATTTTTGGGGGGATACGCCACAGTTTTCTAGACTACTTCCTGTTGATTAGGGGCTCGGGTAGTCTTTGAGGGAACCTTGAGAAAATTAGGATAATTGTTAACTCTTAGGTGTAGTATTCTGTGAGGCTGGATCATCTGTCAGCAGCCTAGAAAGCTGTTCTAGATGCTGCATCATCCGGGCCATCATTTTCATTGGTGTCTGGCCCCTTTGTTCTGAAAATATGTAAACTTTTAAAGGTAACATACATTCTGTATTAGTACAAGTATAGATTGTGCAATGCATGTAAGTCAGTTAAAGATCATTTCTTGTTATAAGTTTGAGCAGGTAAAATATATATCACATGCCTTGTAGTTTTATTATTATTATTATTATTATTATTATTATTATTATTATTATTATTATTTATGTTTGTAGCCAGGATTTTCAAGGGATCTTCCTTGATCAAACCTGATTTTCCTTAACCTGGAATGAATCCATAGCCCCTCATTTCCTGTGGAAACAAAAGCATAACCTCACCACCCAAAGTAACTTATCTTTTGACTTAAATTTTGAAGTCAAGATGTTTTTAAAATATATAGGTTGGTTTAATCCAGCAGTTTCCATAATCCAATGTCTCTTAACAGCCAAATAATTCAA